>CM014730.1:75107997-75262734 GCA_004329165.1 Spatholobus suberectus | reverse complement strand
TTAATTTAGTTATTAAAATATATTTTATGAAAAATAATAATTAAAATTAATTATTTTATAAATATGTAGTTAAGTAAATTATTATGTATATATATAAGTCTATTTTATTTTTTATTTTTTAATTTAGTTACTTCAAAATATATTTTATGAACAATAATAATTAAAAATAAGGATTTTATAGATATTTATTTAAAACTAAAATAATTTATTTAAAATAATTATTAAAAATAAAAATTAATAGATAAATTATTTCATATATATATATATATATAGTCAAGATCTGTTGACACCAAGTGTAAGAGTTAGTCAAATTACACCTTCAATAGCTTTTTGTATAATACAAATTTAACTAATCCAACCGTTGATTTGATGATATTATCTTCATGATTATGTATATCAAATTTCACATCATTTGGACTTTTCTAAATATGTTATCTAACATTGAATATTTACATATATTTTAATATCATATTGTACGTTAAAATAAAGTGATTTAATGAACTATTAAATAATTTTAGAATTATATGGAATTTTGTATAATTAATCTAATTAATAAGAACATTAAATTCAACGGTTGGATTGGTTAAATTTGCATTATATACAAAACTATTGATGGTGTAATTTGAATAACTCTCACACCTGGTGTCAACGGATCCTGACCCATATATATATATATATGGGTCAGGATCCGTTGACACCAGGTGTAAGTCTTAAAAACTTACAGAAAATCTAAACCGTTAATATATATTAATCCTATGGTATATAATATCTTAATATATATAATAACTTTAACATATTTGATAACAATCACTTAGTTAAATTTAATTAATCAATGAAATATTTTATTTGATTTAATTATTTTTTTGATTGATTTAATTTTTTTGCTTTAATTATTTATGAAAATTATAAACAGATTATTTTTTTACAAATTTTTTTCGTAATAAATAGTAATGTGTGTGTGTGTACACACACACACGCACACATCGACACACACACACACCACGTGTAAGTCTTAAAAACTTATACTAAATCTAAACCATTAATACATATAAATCCTACAGTATATAATATCTTAATACATATAGTAACTTTAACATATTTTGTAACAATCAGTTAGTTAGATTTAATTAATCAATGATTTTTTTTGATTTGATTTAATTGATTTAACTTTTTTCTTTAATTATTTATGAAAATTATTAACAGATTAAATATATATACACCTTAATTTTGACATATTTTATTGTAATCAATCAAATAATTTCTTTTGGGTACAATGGATTTTTTATTTAATTGTTTA
Source organism: Spatholobus suberectus (assembly GCA_004329165.1). Classification (NCBI taxonomy): domain Eukaryota; kingdom Viridiplantae; phylum Streptophyta; class Magnoliopsida; order Fabales; family Fabaceae; genus Spatholobus; species Spatholobus suberectus. The sequence goes on along the minus strand of CM014730.1, from coordinate 75,261,437 downwards.
TTTGATTGATTAGTTTTTTTCAACAATTATAAATTATAAACAGATTAATTTGTTAATCAAATAACCATAAATAATTGAGGCACAAAAAATAAAAAAAAAAGATATCTCCGAGGCATATATACGGACATATATGAATATGTTATTTGAGTTAATTGATAATAAGATATCTCCCAATGTACATTAATCTGTTTTTTATAATTGTTTTTTTATTACTGATTATTGTTGTTTTTTATGTTATAAATATATATTTATCAAATAAACAATTAACAAATTAATTTGTTAATAATTATTGTAAAAAAAAACATCAATTAATCATTTATGTAAACAATTATCTGTTTTTTATAGTTTATTTTTATAATAGACTAACAAATTTTATCAAATTATTAATTGTTTATTTGATAAATATATGTTTATACTTTATAACAGATTAATTCACATTAATCTGTTATAAAAACAATTAAAAAAATATAATTGTTTACGTAAATTATTAACAGATTAATCTCTTCATAAAAAAAATTAATAGATTACTCTGTTAATTTTTATTGAGTTAATTTTTTATTTGATAAATATATGTTCATAATAGATTAATCTACATTAACAATATCTTCCTTTTTTTAATAAATTAATGAAAATAAACATTAACTCAACTGATTTAATTAATTAATTTAAGATAAAAATTAATTATTTAATTACAATAAAACATGTCAAAATTAATATAATTATATATATATATATATATATATATTATTTTTTATTATGAAAAAAATTTGTAAAGAAATTAATCTATTAATAATTTTCATAAATAATTAAAACAAAAAATGAAATCAATCAAACAATCAATTAAATCAAATCAAATGATTTAATTGATTGATTAAAGTTAATTAATTGATTGTCACAAAATATGCTAAAGTTACTATATATATTAAGATATTATAAACTGTAGGATTAATCTATATTAATAGTTTAGATTTGGTATAAGTATTAAGACTTACACGTAGTGTCAACGAACCTTGACCCTTCATATAAATATTATATTATAAGTCAAGAAGCCTCATTATTAATACATAATTATTTAAAAAGTACAAATTTTAAAAGAATATACAACATTTGGTCAAATTGAGACAACCTAAAATATAATTTCAACCTATTTTCAAAAAAATATCATATTGAATTCTATAACTTGAATACGTCAAAATTAACTTTAACTGGACTAGGGATGACAAAAAAACTCGTACTTGCAGATACCTATCGATAAAACCTGCCATAGATATTAAATGAATAATTAAATGGATACCCTTTATTAACGGAGTGGGGACAGGTAGTAAGGTATCCATACTTGTAGATATCTGCACTTTATAATTATTTAAATATTCTTAATTTTTAGTATAAATATATGTTACAAAATTATTTTTTTAGTATAAATATATGTTTTAAAAATATTTATTTTTATTTTATTTTATTTTTACAATTTGTTTAAAAATTTACATTATAACAAATATTCATAGATACACGCAAATATATATAATATTTGTAGATACCCACTTAACAAGTATTCGTATAAATATGAGCGCTGTATAAAAAGACTACTATCCGAACCCACCCCTTCATGTATCCTCTACTCTACTGTAACTGAAGGTCCAGTAAAAAAAATTTCAGCTGTTAGATCATATGAATAATTATGATCTCGCCACATGTCCCACATTTTGTTTTTTTCGCTCAGCTGTCTCTTCCCTTTCTTCGTAGTGGCAGTGGCACTGTTAAATTGAAAATAAAACATTCTTCTCTCCCTGCAAGGACTGTTTAAACTTTTTTACCTTGCATTAAAATGTAATTTATTGAGTTTTATTCTTGTTATTTGATATATCACTGCTATCTTCTTAGTGTGTCTTTGGTGTATATCAATGAGCATGAAAATTAAGGGTTAGAGTTTAAATTTAAAATTATAAATAAGACATTTAAAAGTCTTTTACAATTAAAATCATAATTCTAGTGTCTAATTCCAAATGTGATTAAAATTAATATTTGTCGATTTTTAACATTTATCATGGAAATTATATTTCCTAATATATATATTTTGACATTTGTAAACATGAAGTTTAATAGTAAAAAATTACATCAGGTGTCATCAAATTTTGTATTAGGATCCATATATTAACATTATGTGTGTTGACAAACTCCACATTTAAGAAAAAAAATTTATAAATGAAATTTTTATTAATCCAGGTGTTGGATTATTTTTAAATACGAAAAAAGTATACAAAATTTTATACATTTTATTGTACTACTTTATTAGTTATAATATATAATATATATACAATTTAAAATATAAATAAATATTTACTAATCTTCTATATATATAAATTAGAATAGCTATATTGAACGAGAGTTTTTTTAGTTACTATTCTTTAATAAAACGTTTTTAGCTGTCATTTTTTAACGAGAGCATTTTTAAGAATTTTTTTAACCTCTTGTCTTTTGAATCTATCATTTTCAATATCTTTAGTTTTAAATTAAATTTCAATATTTTTTTAAAATAAATTGTCAATAATTAAAAATTAACATTGTATTACAATAATTGTTTATTATAAATTTAAAATATGATTTATATGTTCAAAAATATTTATTTATTTTAAATTTTAATTATAATATAATTTATATATTCAAAAATATTTATTTATTATAAATGTAAGTTATATAAAATAAATACCTATTTTGTGTAATGCACAAATTAAAATACTAGTATATATTATTATTATTAGGAAAAAAAGAGATACTTCGTGCCCCTCTTTATTTTTAAAAAAATAAAAATAAAATAAAAGAGAGAGTGTAATGAGTGATTTAGAAAGTAGTTAAAGAATAAAATAATAGATAATTTAGAGAATAATTAAAAGATATAATAGTCTAATAAAAAATAGAGACAAAAAAAATGTTTGAATTGGATAAATTTCTCATCTATAAAATGTTATTAAGTACATATATTCGTCAAAATTTACACCCTATTCCTAAAAATAAACATAAGTATGTTTATATTTATATAAATTGTGAGTTTCCTGATAATCGAATTTTTTTTTCCCCTTTTGAAACAGGTGCACGTACGTGTTACTGATAAAATATATAACATGACTCTGTTGTATTGCAGAGACAGAAAGAGAGAGAGAAGAGTGTTTTATTTTTGTTTAAAAGTCCCAATGCCACTACGAAAAAAAAGAAGAGACAGCTGAGCGGAAAAAAAAAAAAAAAGCGACATGTGACGAGATTATAATCATTTATATGATCTAACGGCTAATTTTTTTTTTTTACTGGACCTGCAGCTAGGGGTAGGGGTGTTCATATGTTGGATCGACCTGATCAATTCGACAATCCAAACCGAACTAATTAAATTGGTTCGGATTTTTTAAGTCAATTGGGTCCAACCCGAACCAAATTGATGAAACCCGATAATGATTGGTTCGGACATCGAATTTGGGCTTTCAAACCTGATGAACCCGAATCAAACTGAAGAGGTGATCTAACTTACTATTTTTCCTATTTTTTATTCTTATTTTTCCTATTTTTTTTACTATTGCTTAATTGGTGTAAGCCAATTACTACAAAATATATTGTTTAAACTCTTTTAATAACAAGATTATTGTCAATTTTTGTTTAAAACCATAAATTTTTTATTTTTTTAAAAACCATTTTTTTGCAATTTTTTATAAGATGGACCCGATAGACCCGAACTGAACCAACCCGTTCTTGATCAGGTTGGTTTGGTTTGGGTTGAGTGAAAAAAAATAAAAAAATCCGAACCAAATCGAACCAATAAAAAATAATTAGTTCAGATTTTTTTCCCCTAAATTCAAACCAACCGACCCGTGAACACCTTAGAAAAGAGGATCCGTGCCCCCCGTTGACATCCTAAATGGGACTAAATTTGTAAGATGTGACGGGTCATGAATACTCTATTGAAAAGAGAGAACCAGATTCCCTGCGGTCAAAATTTTCATACATTCACATAGTCAATGAATCGTAATTGTTGGATAACGATCAAATGACCCAAATCTCAAATGCACGTTTTAGGTCCAATTTATCAAGATATAAAATATGAGGTATTCGATCTTCAACGAACGATTTCAAATCGCTATAGTCTTGAATACGTGAAAGATCCAATTACAGTAAATCTAGATCCCCTAAGGAGGGAATGTGACCATACCGGTGATGAGATAAGAGAAATTGTAGTCATCGTGTGTGGATGTAAATAAATATTTATGTGAAAATGAACAAAGAATGAAATGGACCACCTATCCTGCTAATTAAGCCTTTTAGAAGAAGGACATAAGAACCAAATGAGACTTTTGGTAAAGAATGAAAGATGGAAATTTAAAATTTAAATGAAGATACACATTTTAGTTTATATATTTTATTGTTATTTTGTATTAATATATTATTTTAAAATTTAAATGAATTATATTTATGATTAATTAAGAATTTTAAATAAATTATTTTAACTAAGGTCTAATGGTCCTCTAAAATTTTTAGTCAAGATCTGCTTATAACATATTCTTGAGGAAAAAATTCCAACATCGAGGTAAAATTGCTTTAGGAATCTTGTTTTAAGGGCATCTTCATCATGTATTTGTGTGTCAATTTCTTGTGATGCATAGGTACTGAAATATCCGTTAAAATTGCTTTTAACTAATTTCAAATTGATATCAGAAGTTCCAAGTCTTTAGATTTGCTGCACCGCATCATATGTATTTACATGTGAAGAGAAGAAAAAAGGGCAATGAGGATACAGAGTAGATAGAGCTCGACCAATGAAAATTCAGGATCACCTAACCCCCGAATTGGTCCATTCCTGACTTATATTATTTATAAGTAATTCCTTTGGAGACGTAAAACCAATGTCATGGAGTCTAGACACTAATAAGTTAAAACCATAGACTTTTATTTGTGTGAAAGAATTTTTTTCATAAATATATTTTTGCATACTAACTATTTTTGCATTGGTTATTAGCATGTCAGTTACTGCTGCGTATTATATTTGAGGACTGGGATTAATGGTAATCAATTACTGCTATGGATGGGGCAATCAATTTGGTACGAGTACAGTATTTACATGCATGACTAGTCAAAATAACTATAAAAATAACTTCAACACAAATTTTATTATCATATTATTAATATAGTTTGAATTTCTATTGGATATCTTTTTTTTGTCTCTATTTTTTATTGGATCACTGTACCCTTTAATTATTCTCTAAATTATCTATTATTTTATCCTTTCACTACTTTCTAAACTATTCACTACATATTGGCCTAGTGGTAGGAGATTAGGATAATATACATGAAGTTATAAGTTCTAATATCAGTGTAACCATTGTACATAAAAAAAAAAAACTATCCACTACATATTTTCTCTCTTATTTTTTTGATTTTATTTTAAAAAATAAAGACATGCCTCTCTTTTCCCTAGTATTTATAACGTGCGTTGATACAAAACTTGTTCACTATTATGTGGTGATCAATATAAGAATGATGTCCGAATTTTGGTATATATACATAGCAAAACCGTTTACTCACTAAGATAACAGCATCTTCTAGTTTTGAGCTGTCACAAAAGTAGAAATGCTAGATATTAATCAAATAGATCGATATATTTGTTGAAAACATAGCATGTCACACCGGAGCTAAATTAAATTTACGATGTTTGAATAATTCAACAATAATTTATCATGTAATTTAAATAATTGAATCAATTAATAAAAAATTTGTATAAGAAATTTTCTTTAGTTTTACATACTAGTTGTGGTATGTTTGGATTTACAAGCCAGACACATGATAAGTTGATACGATTTTGTGCCAAAAGAAAAAATATTCATGTTTGATTGTTTTCAACTAAAAGTAATTTTGCTTTTAGGTTAGAATTTGTGTGTAAATCTTTGTCAAGGGTGTAAAAGAATGAAATAGTAGATTTAAACTTAAATGACCTGTTTATTAAAAAATAACTCGATACTTCAGACTCGAGTCCAATGCCAGAGCCATTTAGAAGTAGGCGGAGCCACCCTTTTTTTTTTAATAAAATGGATATAGGTAGTGTTTGATATATGACACCTTCAATAATTTTGAATATATTATTTTACTATTTTGGTTCTCTCAAAATATTTGGTCAAGCTCCTCCATTGTTCATAACTTTTAATCTTTTAGTTGTTTCTAACTTATCAACATAAGGCTTATTCTCTTACACTCTCCCTCAAGTTCAATTGTCTTGGTCTAATTATGACTTTTCTTTAATTTCCAGCTTAAGCTCATAGTACACGTTTCGGTCCTAGATATCATAGGTCTTATTTTCATTTAATGTATATATGCTTAGACTTATGCTGCTTTTTTTTGAGTTTTAGATGCCATTGGTTTGCCTTCATTTACTGAATTCTCCCCATAGCCTTGTCTCCCTTTTTTGTTGAGCCTTTTAATTTTTTATTAGCCTTTTTTTTTATTTGGACTTTAGGTCTTTCCTTGAATATAACTTCTAATACTATATTAGAATTTGTGTGAGTGTGAGAAAAGTGGATTAGAGGATTTAAGCTTAAGCAAGCTGTATGTCCAAAAAGTAATTTGAGACTTTAGACTCATGATTCTAGAACACAAATATTCCATTTTATTTGTTTCTAATGAATGAAAGTAAAACATGTGACCTCTAAAACCTAAGCTTAATTTGAAGTATAAGTTTTTTTTTCTTCTTTTTTTGAAACCAATTACAAGTTAAATTTAGAAATTGAAGACAAGTGATATATGTTAGAGGAGTGTTGGAGAATAAGTTTCACTTAAAAACAAATATAAATAAGAAAGTTGTGGAACTAAAATATTAATTAAGCATTTTTGATAAATAAGTCACTCAAACTGAAAATACTAATATTATAAAAATGCGCTTAACTAAATTTAAATTGATAATTTTATATTAATTTTTTATTGCAAACATATTTTTAAAGTAAACATGATCAATTATAGATTAATTTATTTCAAATTTATTTTTAATTAAAAATTAATTTCTATAAAAATCAAAATCACCTAAAATGAAAAATCAAACTTATTTAAACAGAGACGCGACAGACATGCATGCCCCAGTTTATACGTTCGTTCCAATTCTTGTCAAATTTTATTTTATTGCTATTGACAAAAGTTGGTACCTGTCTATATTGGTGAAGACTTGGCAAATTTGATACGTCCCTACCAAGTGAAGACTTGACAAATTTTATAAGTTCCTATCAAATGAATACTCAGTGAAGACTTTTTCCCCGTGACTATTACGGGTCTATTTTACTCGGGCCAGTTTTATACGTCCTTACCAAGTGAAGACTTGAATAATTTTAATTTATTGCATGCCTTTGATAAAGTATTGTCTATTTTATCATGACTAGTATTTTTTTTAATTTTATCTTCACTTTAAAATTTAAATCAAATTTAAGTTTAAATTAAAATTAAGTAATAGTATTTTATAGAAACAAAAATATATAAAAAATAAAATCAAATGTTCAAAAGAAGCCATATGACTTAGCGAGAAAAAAGAATAATTACTAAAGATACTCTTTGTTGATAAGTGGGTACTCAAGTTTATCTTTCAAATTAGAATTTTGAGTTCTTATTTTTAAAGGAGAATGTTTTAGAGTTATTTTTTTCGCTAAAATATAATTTTGGTCTCATATGAATTTGTTTTAGTTTGGTCCCTTAAGTTTACAACATTTTACTTTGGTGTCTTAAAATGTTTTTGTTAGACCACAATGATCCTTGTTAATTTTTTACAACATTAATTTTGGTTGATGTGCAAATGTCCATCTGACATGGCATCTCTCTAGTTTGTCACGTGTTACCAAGTTAACTAAATTAGTGTGGTAAATTGACGGAAGGTCCAACTTGGTTTAACACTATCCTTTTAAGGGATAAAAGTAAAACTTTTTAAACTTAGGAAACCAAACTGAAACAAAAAATTTAGATGAGGGACCAAAATCATATTTTAGCTTATTTTTTCCACACTAACGATTTCTCTTATATTTAATTAATTTTATTTTTATTTATAATATTTTATTTTTCAAACACTATTACTTAAATTTAATTTAACTTTAATTTTAAATATTCATTATATCAAATCGAGTATGTGTTTCTTTTCAAATAAACTAAATTTTAAGATTGTGGTAATCACAATCAAATTTAATTTTAATGTTTTTAATTTTAACACACCATATAAATAAAGATAATGATATGTCTTGATTTAAATAATTTATTTTCATAATTTCTTTATTTTTAAAAGTCTCATTTCTTTAAATTATTCCTATATAATAAAATAGATTATTCATTATTAATACTATAATCGTTTTCCTTAATTCATATTTATTTATGAATTGTTCTTAATTTTAAAATTATTGGTACAATACAAAAAAAAAAATTTGTTAGTTTATAATCTAAAAATGGATAAATAGATTATTGCAATCACTTAAGCTAATTAATGGTTGTTAAAGGCACAGTCTTTTTTTCTTTTTCATAAGAATCGAAATCATTAAGTGATATAACATTTGGTTGACCAATCAGATGTTAAGGAATAATTATAATGAGTGTAATATTAAATTGATTTCTTTTTGGGTATTTAACATTGATTAATTTATAAAGTATTTAATTTAATTTAATTTATACATAGCTTTTTTTAAAGCATTCAATAACTAGAAAATGATGTATCTGTCATGCGTAATGACTGATAAGAAATTTTAGAATATTGATCATTATTAATTTTAAAAACGAGTAATATTATTAATTTGGTGCTTACAAATATTTATTTATAATAATACATACTTTGTAGCTCAAAAATAAAGTTCATATATATTAATTGTATTATTTGAAATCCAGCATCTTTATAATTTCAATTTAAAATTAAGTAATTGCTCACAGTTTAGAAAATATAAAGTATTTATTCTGATATGTAGAGTGTGTTTGAAAAAACTAAATAATAAGTAAGTTGAAAGTTGATTATAAGCTAATTGAAAGCTAATAAGTTAACTTATTTAATTAGAAGTGTTTGGTAAAATTAACTGTTAAGCTAGCTGAAAAATATGAAATGACATTAAAGAGCAAATCTATATAGTTTTTTATATAAATTCTATTTTTCAGATAAAATATCTTATTAGAAATTATAATTTTAGTTATTTCATAAATTTTGAATCCTTATCAATTTTTTGAAAGATAAAATATTTTATTAAAAATTAAAATAAAGAATGTAATATCTAAAATAATTCTTTTAAAATATTTTAGATACGTCCATAAAAAAATGCTAACCAGAAATAGAGAGATGACAAGTAAAGTGAGAATGCATACAATAATTAGAGAAGACTTCAATGAAGTAGGGACTGGCGTCGCTAAGTTTTGAACACAATAGAACAACACAGAGATTCTTTTTAGGTAGAAATGTGAATTAAAAATGCTTTTAACTTTAATGTAAAAAAAGAAAAGGGTAAAAATGAAATTGTATTAAAATATTAAATGTCATGTCAAACACACTCTTAATTTATGATTTTACACATTAGTAAAGTTAGTAACAAATTAAGCTAACACTTAGAAGTTTTTATCTTAATATATTGTAAATACTTACGATTGAAATGGGAATATTTGTTTTCATGTAAAAATTTTAATTTTCAAACTTATGTAGCACAATATTTGTCTATTTATTTATAATATATAAATTTTGAAGTGTGAATTGTAGTGTTGTCGTGTAAACAATATTTAATAACATAATTTTGTTACATTAACATTTTAGTTTAGTTGTTATGAACATCTAATTTTGTTCCTTTTTTTTTATTATTTTGATTTGCTTTATAGTATTTCTCTTTTTCTTGCAAATAACAAGATTCTTTCTTGAATAAACCTAACTAAAAAAAACTTTATTTATATTGGACCATTTTGAATATAGATATTAATATACTCTGTATCGAAGCAACTTAAGCTCAAATTTATATTTTGAAGTGCGAATTGTAGTGTTGTTATATAATGTTATAAACAATATTTAACAAAATAATTTTGCTACATTAACATTTTAATTTAGTTGTTATGAACACCTAATTTTATTCACGATTTTATTTTTATTTTATTTTGTTTTGCTTTATAGTTTTTCTCTTTTTCTTGCAAATAACAAGAATTTTTTTTTGAATAAACCTAAACTAAAAAAACTTTATTTATATTGGACCAATTTGTATCTAGATATTAATTATTATACTCTGTACACTGAAGCAGCTTAAGCCCAAATCCATTATTTTTTATTAGATCAATCCATATTTTGTTTTATTAGATCGATCATCACAATCGAAAAGCCCTTAACTCTTTCTGTATTAATTTTACCCAGGTTTTTTTAACATTCAAAAATATGTTGTAGGCTTTGTTTTAAGCTTAATTCTATTTTTGTCCTTCAACTATCGTAATTGTGCAATTTTTTGGTCTTCTAATTCTCAATTGCACAAATTACATAACAAGTTGGAGATGAAGTCCAATTTTCAATTTCTCAAATTGCAAAACATGTTGGAGATGATGTGGCAGTGCACATGGCGCTTACATGACAAAGAGATATGTAGTTTAGAGATCGGTAAAAAGGTTAAAGACAAATTTTCTGCAATAACCTTTTTAATTTAAAAAGCTTATTTTAGTTATTGAAATAAGATATTATTATTGATGTAATATTTTTTTACTAGAATAGAAAGAAACTAAAAAGTTATTATCAATTTTCTAGATATTATTAAAAAAGTTTTTTTAATTTTAATTACCATATTGAAATACAAAATAATTTTTCAAGATATTATTGAAAATGTTATTTTAATTTTTAATTTTTAATAAAATACAACAAAATATTACATCAATAATTATATCTTATCTCAGACACTAAAGTACCAAAGAAAATTAAAACAAGACAATTTTATAAAAGAAGAAATTATTTAATACATCGTAATTAAGTTACAGTTAAAACATATAATATCACAAAATATAAGTTATTGTTTGTTTGATTTTATAATATTATATTATTTATTTAGTAGTAACAAAAAATTGTGCACTTTTCATCCTCTACCCAAAAAAGTTATATAGAATATATTTTTTATACATATATCAAATAAGTTAAATGACTTAGTTACTCTCATGTTTTTGTTTTGTTTTTTTTTTGAATAGGACTTAGTTACTCTCATGTTAGTATTAAAACAAGCGGTTATGAATTCAAACCTCACCTTTTAACACTTTTTACCAATGGGACCAAAATTGATTGACACATGGAGAAAAATTTTGGGACTCAATTTGTGCAATTAAAAATGAGCGAACCAAAATTATACATTCGCAATAGTTAACTGACCAAAAGTGAAATTAAGTCTTTGTTATATTATCTTTGTAGGTGTTGCTTTTGCTTTAAATTGGGTCAGTCCATGAGTTGTTCTTTTCTTTATTATTTCTTTTTCTTTTAATTCCTTTGAGATTATATTGGGCCAACATAATCCAGAGATCAAATTTGTTCTGGTTTGTTTTGTTTTGTTTTGTTACCTTTTTATTCACTTATTTGTTATTTTGTTTTTTACTCCCTTACTAAATTTTAGATTGGATTAATTTGAAGCCCAAAATGAAAAAAAATAAATAATAAATTGGCCTTTATACCCATCAGACAGATTCAAAATGAATAATGGTAATTCTATTTGCAGTCCTCTTTTTTCTCTTCTCACCTTCTGTTTTTTTTTTTTTATTTATCAAAATTACCTTTCCTAAAAATAAATTTCTGGAACGTTTTTTTTCTAATTGAAAAACATTTTGAAAACTAATATATGTTTTAGTGTTAAAATTAGTTTCCAGAATGTATTAAATATATTTCAAAAACTAATTTTCGAAAGTATTAAAAATTTTAACACCTTTTGGAAAACTAAATTCTGAAACCAAAAACTTATTTCTTGAAGTCAATAGCAATGATAGCAATAGATTAGTTTCCCTGAGTGTGCACAATGGCTTACCTGTACACTTATTGCTCGATCACGAGCCCAACCCCAAAATCCAATAATCTCTCATCCCCACTTTAAGCAAACGTGAACCCATATATATCAGATGTTGGGAGAAATGTTGTTCTAGTTGTCCATAATCACAATCCTTAGATCAACTAGAAACCCTTGAACTTGAATGATCACGAACCATGACCCGTTTTCATATTCACGAGCTCAAAAAATAACAAAGAAAATTAGTCTAAGACGTGTAGTGACACTATTTTTAAGGACTTATTGCATGGTGTGCACAAGTTGTCCAAGATATAACCGGCTCCTCTCAACTAGCAATATTCTTTTATTGTAAACTCAGGAACTCATAGGAAAAGGAGGAAGAGAAATGTGTGAGAAAGAGTAAGTCTTTGAAAACCTTCTGAATTATAGATGTTATATAGAAAAATAGGAGTTCGAAAAACTACCTCAACCTACTAAGTCATGAGGTGAAATCAAGTTAAAGAGACCCACATCAAAGATAACAAAACATCTACTTTTTATATAAGAACTAAATTAATTTCAAAATGATTTTCTAAATTAATTAAATAAAGATTATAACTTTCTAAAATATCCAATCAAAATATACAACAAAAAATGCAGGAACAGTGAAGCAGGGTCGGGAAGCGCAACAAATTCCTCGCTTTACCCTTATTTATCGTTCACAGTGGCTTACCTGCACACCTCACAAATTTTCGAAGCTTGCAATTTGTATAGAGGGAAATGAAAACAACAAGGAAAGCGGATAGAAGGGAGAAGCGAGGACTGCACAACATGCAAGACTTGGCTTTTGAATTTTGGAATTAAGTTTCCAGAATTGTTAAAATTTTAACATTTCTGTAATTGGGTTGCTAAAATGTACTAAACACATTCTGGAAACTAATTTCCAGAACATCTATCCATTTTTAGAATATTAATTTTTCCATTAGGAAAATACGTTTCGAAAATTAATTTTTGAGAAGAATATTTTTGACAAAAAAATAATAATAGTGGGGACGTGAAGAGAAAAAAGAAGAGTGCAAATAGAATTATCCAATTAATGAATCAATGCATTGAGGCTATTTCAAACAAGTAAGAGTTGAGTCCAATTTATAAAACAAAAAATCTAAAATTACACAACAAAAAAACAAGCAAAAAAGTAAAAACACATCAGAAATACATTAATATCATTATTGTGCAGGAGGTTATCCATTCCATGAAGTACAAAAAAGGGAGTAGAGGCTGAATGGTTATTAAGGTGGATCTGGAGAAAGCCTATGATAGGCTTAAGTGGGAGTTTGTTAGAGAATCTTTAAGAGACATTGGTTTGCCTGAAAATTTTATAAATCTGGTTTGGTATTGTATTTCTACTCCCACCATGAGAACGTTGTGGAATGGGGAGGCTTTGGAGAGTTTCCGTCCCACCTGGGGAGCACGGCAGGGAGATCCAATATCTCCTTATATTTTTGTTCTTTGCATTGCGAGGCTTTTCTAGTTAATAAATGTAGCTGTGTAGTAAAAGTTCTAGAATCCCATATCTATTCCTATGGATGGCCCAAAACTATCTCATTTAGTTTTTGCAGATGATCTTCTATTGTTTGCAGTAGCAAGTATGGAGCAGGTGGAGGTTATTAAAACTATTCTGGATATTTTCTGTAGTAGTTCTGGGAAAAAGGTGAATCTTAAGAAGACTAGAGTCTTATTTTCAAAGAATGTCAATTGGCAAAACAGAGAGCAGATTGCCCACGAGCTTGGATTCCAAAGGACGGATGATTTAGGTAGGTACTTTGCGTTCCACTATAAAAGGGCCTATAGACAATTTTTTCAGTTTATTATTGATAAAATTAACCAACGGCTATCTGGTTGGAAAAGCAAAAGGTTTGTCTTTTGTAGGGCACCTTACTCTTGCTAAGTCTGTGGTTCAGGCCTTACCCATATATGATAATACCATATGGCGGGTTGGAAACGATAGGCAGGTGAATTTTTGGGCTGATTTATGGGTTCCATAATGTGGCTAGCTAGGTGAGCATATTTTAAATACTGCTCCAATGTGTAGTTCAGGGCCTGTTTGTTTTTTGGTAAATGAAGGCGGCCATTGGGATTTGGAGAAGATAAGTCGTTTCCTTTCACAGCATATTGTTGAGAAGATAAAAGCCATTTTTCCTCATGCGGAATATAAGGAAGACGATCTGTTGGCTTGGGAAGGTACTGCTGATGGAATTTTTCCATTAAATTAGCCTTTGAGAGCATTCAAAACTGGTCCACCCATCCTCGTGCTCTGCTTTTCTGGCTGATTTGGAAATGGAGGGGGGCTGAACGGATTCAGGCTCTTTTGTGGAAAGTTGTGCATGATGTCCTACCAACAAATGAGTTGAAAGCCTCTAGGCACGTGGCCGTCGATGGAACATATCCAGTTTGCCATGCATGTCCAGAATCTTCTCTTTATGCCCTTCCTAGTAGCGTGGTTGCAAATGAGGTTTGGAAAAGATTAAGGGGAGGAGCCTTGCCACTGTCTTTCTCGTATGAAAATTTGTGGGAGTGGATTTGTGGCAATTTGGGTACGTTGGGGAGTAATGAACCACAGTCGTGACAGTTGGCTTTTGCAATTGCCTTAGATCGGATTTGGTGGAATAGGAATAAAGTGGCTTTTGACCAAGTGCAGCATTTCGTGAGCAATATTATGCATCATATTTATGCCTTAATTCATGACGTAAAGCATGCGGAAGAGTTTTTGTTGGCTTTGAGTCCAGCTTCAGCTTTTGCTTGTCACAATGAGCATATTCATTGGATGCCCCCTCCAAGGGGAATTTTGAAATTGAATTGCGATGGCACGGTTAATATCGCAACGTCTCAGGCTTCTTGTGGAGGAGTGTTCAGAGATGATGGTGGGAATTTTTGTGCTTGGTTTCCTAGCAATCTTGGACATTGCTCCATAGCCTCTGCTGAGTTGTGGGCGATTGTTCATGGTTTGCATCTGGTTATTCGTTTTGGCTTCCAGAACTTATTGGTGGAATCAGACTCTCAAGTGACGGTGTCCTTGACTTTTAATGGCTATAGTAAACAGCATCCTTGTTCGTCTTTGGTTGAGGAGATTCATGGACTTTCAACAAATATTATAGTTTCTCGCATATCTCATGTTTTGAGGGAAGCCAATCAAGTGGCTGATAGTTTAGCTAAGTTTGGTTTATCCTTAGGCTGTAATTTTTCATTTTTTACTTTTACGGCATCTTTTATTTTGTTCCCTTTGATGGGGGATGTTAATTGTACTGTGTACCCTAGGGGTTTTTAATCTATTATGGATGTGGGGCTAACGCCCCCTTCCTTTCAGCAAAAAAAAAAAAAAAAGATTTGATACGTATACAACAATTCTTACAACAATTTATACAACATCATTTTTTATGTCTATCTCTTTCTATCGCATTATTTATTACATTTTTAGATTTCTCTTTCTTTTCTCTCTCTTTGTTGTAAAATCTATATCTATACTATATATAATTGGAATCATTGCTAGGAAAAAGTTTTTCCACGTGTCACAACCTCATCAATTCTGCCAAAAATTGCTTTTCAAAAAAGACGTCTACTTTCAAAAATACATATTGGGCTCTTAGTAACAGGATATTGGGCTGAAGGTTTGTATTGGGTTAAACAAAAACAAACCACCTTATCATTTTACAAATTTTGAAGTCGAAATTCAAAATTTGAAAGTGTGAAGAATAATGTATTGGGCTGAACAAAAACATGAAAAAGTAAGGTTGCCTTTTGTTTTGGGAGTGGGTAAATCCCCCCTCCCCCTTTCTTTCCCTAACACTATGTTTGAAAGAGGGGAAAAGGGGAGAAAGAAATTAGAAAGGGAAGAAAACACGGATAACAATGTCTTTTCCTTTTATTTGGTTGGAGAGAAAGTGGATGGACAAGAAGGAGGAAAGTTGACTTTTAGAAAAAAAATTTAAAATTTTCTTTTCTTCCTCATTCCTTTCAATTTAAATTTCAAACTTTTCTTTCCTTCCTCACTTTCCATCCTCTCAACCAATCATAGGGGAAGTGTGAAATGCTTTGTGGTAAAGAGAGGATGATGGTAGACTGGCAGAGGATATGGACAACTGTGCTTCTTTTCCATCTTACGAAGAGTTATCATATGAATGGTATAAGGAGAGCATGCGGAGAATTGAAAAAATCTATTGACCCACTTTTCATCACTACTGTAAAAAAAGCTTTTTAAATTGGTTAAAAAAGGCTTCTTAAATTAGTTTTACAATTGATTTAGGGTATAGAAAGTGTGATGATTTTAAATCGTATTTTGAACCGAGTTAAAAAAACACTGTTTAACTCAGTTCTAGTTCTAATCAAGTTAAAAAGTCTTTTAACTCAGTTTTGACCATAACCAAGTTAAAAACTGCACTTTTTAACTCGATTAATTGTGTACCAAATCAGATAGTTTAGTTGATTTAAGGTTAAATTATATTTTTGGTCGCACTATTTATTTCTAAAATTCAATTTGGTCCCATTTTTAAAATGTTCAATTTGGTCCCTCAATTTTCAAAATCAATGCAATGTTGCCCTTTCCGTCAAATTGGAGTTGATGTCGTTAGGCTTAAGGATTAGCAACGGTTTTAAACTATCGCAAACAAAACTGTCGCTAATTAGTGATAATTTTAAACTACCGCTATCTAATTTTTAATTTATTAAACTTTAAAAAATTATAAAATTCATGAAATAGTGGCAATTAAAAATCGCCATTAATCAGCATTAGTTTTTTAGTGACAATTTAAAACTGTTGCTAATCGTAAACTCTAACGATGTTAGTTTCAATTTGACGGATAGGGTAACATTACATCGATTTTGAAAATTGAAAGAACAAATTGAACATTTTAAAAATAGTGTGACTAAATTGAATTTTGGAAATGAATAATTGGACCAAAAATATAATTTAACCTTGATTTAATTGCTTGGCTGCTTGTGTTTCTTTGACAGAAGCAAATGAGTTAGAATGAACCTTCCATAAAGATGTTGCAATATAATTTTCCAAAAGCTTAAGGTGACTAAAAAATAGGTGCATACACAAATTATGTTGAATAGCTATTGTTCCAACTTCTAAGAAGTACATGCAGTGGAACTAGGCTGGGCATAAGCAGATGTATAAGCAGCAAAGAAGGGTAAATATTAAATAAAATAAGCTAATCATTTTCTTTTGCTAACCCTTAATTGAATACATACTAATATAATTGATCTAATGTGGGAAAAAACAAACCTTTGAAATGATGGAGTATAATGGAAGCAGTTATAGTACCATTCAAGGAAGTAGTGCAACCTGCCATATTGTGAGATATAAATGAGAAAAAGATGCGTATCTCACATTCCTTAGGAGAAAGGCAAGTACCCTACAAAGAGATTAAAAAAAGAGACTATAAGAGTAAAGAGTGCAATTTGAGATTGATGTGAAAGAGAAAGAGAAAGAGAAAGAGATGTACCTCATTACTGAGTAGGAATGTAGTGCTCTTATTGAAAGGGTGGTAATTGATTGAGAGAACATCGTTTATGATCTCAACCCCACAAATGTCATAGTCTTTACCCTCGAGGAAGTTGCAAGTGTCTTGGAGGGAGTGGAAGTGTCGAAATCGGAGGTGGGAGGAGAAGCCATGGCTGCCAAAATAGTTGAAATCTCTACCTTAACACGAGGATGAGTTTCGATATGCCAAACACAGCGGACTTCGAGAGAGTTTGCCCACATTGTTCCTCTTTGCCATGTTGTGCACCACCATGTAGCTCTCCTACCCCACTATTATTGGTTTGGGACAAGTTTTGCTAACTCGAAATAGATTTAAAAATAACAGCTTTTAAATCGGTTGGGGGTGGAACCAATTTAAAAACTACTTTTTAAATCAGTTCAACAAGGAATTGATTTAGAAAGTATGTTTTTAAATCGGTTCAAAGAGGACCAAGATAAAATGTTGGTTACAAAGACCCTAGATACAACGTTTTTAAATTGTTTTGCATGAACTGAGTTATAAAGTTGTAAAAATTTTAAGTTTTTAAATTAGTTTTGGTTAAATTGAGTTAAAATGTTAGTTTAAAATTTCAAATCTTACCAACATAGATGTTTTTAAATCAATTCATTGTGAACCAAGTTAAAATAGTTATAAAAGATTTCAAAACTAACATCGCGTCTAACTTTTAAATCGGCTCATTTTGAAACAAATTAAATTCCTGTTCTAAAAAACATATTTTGTAACAGTGTCTCTCCATCTTAAGCTATGGACCTAAGAAGAGCCTACACAAAGCTGGGGAATAGTCTAACCTAAGGGTGTAAGTGGGTTGGAATCAACCTACAAACTTGACCAACTCAACCTAACCTAATTACATTCCAGAGAGATGGGTTGGGCCATCGGGTTAGGTTGAGTTCATTTTAACATACCCAATTAAGATTGGGTTGGATCATGGGTTGATGCATTTCCAACCTGATGAACCCGACCTAACTTGAGCTATTATTTTATTAATAAAAAAATTAAAAATTATAATATTCATATATTCACTTATCACTTGTGAATGTTTGATTTGTGTGATTAGACTTGTATTTTAACTTGAACATGCATTGGATGAGTTGAACTAATTAAGAATTTTTTTCTTATTTTTCTAAATTTTTTTGAATATTCAAAATTATATTAATATTTTATTTATTTAACATAATTACCCAACCTGACCCAACTCAATTAAGGTTGGGTCGCTTCGAAAAAAAAACACGAACTCGACCCAACCCAACCCAATTATGTTAATTGGGTTAGGTCTTAAATGAAGTTGAACTTGACCCAACCTAGACCACTTACACCCTCAGTCTAACTAGGTCAAGAAGCTGTGAAACTGTAAACCCTTTTTTTATTTTTTATTTAATATAGTTAATGGCTTGCACATATGTTTACTTAGGGTTTTGCTTATTGCCTATATATATTGTGCTTGTTGGTTGCGGTGGTGGCATTGAAGCTAAGTTACGGGTTTGTTGAGTGAAAATGTCTACAAAATATAATTCATCAATTTTTGAAATCTCTCCTGAGAAAGAAAGTTGGATCATTGTGGCAAAGGTAGTTTGACTATAGATGTTGGTTTATTTGCTATGTTTGAGCTTGATGGTTTTCTTCATGTTGCCATTTTATTTCTTCATTTTTTTTTTCATCATCCCTTCTATTTTTCTTGACTTTCTAAGTTTGGTCATTAATTGTTTTATTAGATCTTTCTAAAATGAGATTGATGTGTGCTGTTGCAGGCATGAGTCGATGGCTGCCCAAGTAGATTGAGGAAAAAGTCTTCATGAAAGTTGAAGCCATGTTGTTGATGTCCTTGCTGAGAACACATGGAGCGATGGAACACACAGAGTAAATGGTGGATTTTTTTTTTTTAATTTCTATTTGGGCCAAGTTGGGATTATTGGGTTAATAAAGAGATAAACAACACTTAAATCTTTATATACATAAAAATTTAGAGTCATGAGATCAAAAATTAAGAAATGATTGGATATAAGTATAAGGTTAAACTATTGAATAGGTTTCTAAACTTTTAGTCAATTTTTATTAGGTCCTTGTACTAATTTTTTTAATTGAGTCCTTAATCTTTTAATTGTTTTTAATTGGGTCATTGGGGTTAACTTTTTTCTAATTGCCGTTTGAGAAGTTAACTCGAGGAACCCAATTAAAAAAATAATAATTTAAGATTAAGGACCTAATTAAAAATTGCCTAAAAGTTTAGGGACCTAGTCAATAGTTTAACCTTTAATTTACTAACCTTATGTTAGTTCAATAAGGTCTTGGATTTAAGCCTTGTAGATGAAAAACCAGTGGTTAGTAGAAGATACCTCATTGAAAGTGGTTAGCCAAATTCTTTGGCAAAGATTAGTCGTCAACAAAATCGGTAAATACTTCGCACCTAATTGGAGGAATAAAATTGTAGAATTAAAAATAAGGGGACCAAAACTATGGATTGAGAATTATAGGGAGACCAAAAGTACAATTTAGCCTTTGTTTAAAAAATAGGGATTTTTTTATGTTTCATAAAGTGAAAAATTAATTTAGAATAACCAAATCATCCACTTATATACTATTTAGAATAAAAATATATAACATGTAGAAATCAATTTAGAATAACCAAATTGTCCATTTAATTTATTATTAATTTATTGTATAAATTATGTCCATACGAGTATTCCACTGTGTTTCATTCAAGTCAATGCTCAGGTTCCTAGAATTTTAGTCACATAATAATAATGCGACAACATTTGAATATTGAGATATGCTTTCTATCCCTTTCTATAATTTCTCCTTTTTTTTTTCTAAAATAAAACAAATGTAGATCAAGATAAAAGAATAAAAATAAGATTAAATTATTAAATAGGTCCTTGAACTTTTAAATAATTCTTAATTAGGTCCTTATACTATTTTTTTTTCAGCTGCATCCTTATCAGAGAATATTCCATCCAAGTTAACAAAATATTTATAGCAATTTAGTCCTAGGAACCCAATTGAAAAAATTAAAAGATTAAAGATTAAATTAAAAAAAATAGTACAAGAACCTAATTAAAAATTGCCTAAAAGTTTAGGAACCTACTCAATAATTTAACCTAAGTATAATAAAGGGATATTAAAATTCAAGTTTTGATGTATAATAAAGGATTTCATTTTCTGATCATATTATTAATTGCAATGGTAGATTAAGACCTGTGGAATTAATTTAAAAGTCCTAGACTAACTATGTGATTCCTCTTATTCAGTGACTGTAGACTCTGTAGTAGTTTCCAGATCTTACTTCTAATTCTTATTCTGTTTCAGTGTCTGTAGGACTCTGTAACAACGTTCAACATGGAAGTGTTTCCAGTGAAGGTGGAAATGCTTTGTCAGTTGTTGGTCCAAGGCCAATGGAATGGTCTACTCTCCCATATAATGTGCCTCAAGCTCCTGGGCCAAATGGAAAGCTGCAGACCTCAAGTTTGGAATCACCAGTCATTTTGATGTCAGGTCACCAGAGTGCTATATATACGATGAAATTCAATCTTGCAGGATTAGTCGTTGCATCTGGATCTCATGACAGGGAAATTTTCCTCTGGAATGTGCATGGGGATTGCAAGAACTTCAATTTTAGATATTCACTGGACCACGGATGGGACACAGATAGTCTATGCCAGCCCTGATAAAATAGTGAGGGCATGGGAATATATAAAACTTCATGGTTTTGCAATGATTATAATTTGAATACTCTTAATTTTACAAAATTAAGAAATGATTGGATATAAGTATAATAAAGGAATATTTTGATGTATGTATCCTTCTTGCTGGGAAGGTTTGTGTACTTCACCAGCCAAATTCAACAATGGGAGAGATTGGATGTATGTTGGTCTATATTAGTATCCCTGCACACCAAGATAAAGCTTGATTAATCATTTTTAGATGAAGAGCTATGAATCAGGTTTAGTTTAATGTGATTTAAGAAGTTATTTTGACTATATGGCTTCTGTTGTGGAACTGTTGGTAACAGGTAGTGGAATCGCGTAGCAGCAACCAGCAAGGAAGCTTTATGATCGATGCAGGGATTCACTTGCATTTACATCTGTATTTGACTACATATAAGCCACAGCACTGCATTCTTTCGTTGTTATAATGCGAGGAGGAACACATGGGCGTGTGGCATGTCATTGAATCCTCATGGAAAATCAGCATATAGTGGCCATCTTTTGGCCTTTGTGTCATGGGCATTTTGTATGTAAGCAGCAAGTCTGCATCTTCGGTAGGAGAGGGTGCAATTTGGATAGAAAACTTTTTAAAGCAGTAGGCTTTTGATTGCTATTGTATGCGCTTTTTTTTTTTTGGCCTTAATATATAAATATATAATACATTACAAATTATTTACAATACAGTAAGGATATAAAAAGAATAATACATTATAAATTAATAAATAAACAATACATTTAAATAAATAAACATGTTTGAATATATGAAGAACAGACATATATATTTCACTCAGAAAAAAAGACACATTTTATATAATGAGGAGATTAAAGGGTTTGACTCTATACAACCCATTTTCTTTTTTTTTTTCTTTTGTAAAATCATTTTATTAATTCAATTATTATTAAAAAAAATTAATTTTTTTCATAACTCAATTATTATTAAAAAGAATAATTTATATAATAATTAATTCAATGATTATAAAAAAGGTAACTTGTATTGTAATTAATTCAATTACTATTATAAAAGGTAATTAGTATCATAATTCAAAAAATAATCAGTATCATAATTAATGAAATAAAACAGAAGTTGCTGATAGGCACCTAGTACTTAAATACAATATTAAAAAATATTAGCTATTATCTGACATGGCA
The DNA here is from genome assembly GCA_004329165.1 of Spatholobus suberectus. Lineage (NCBI taxonomy): Eukaryota > Viridiplantae > Streptophyta > Magnoliopsida > Fabales > Fabaceae > Spatholobus > Spatholobus suberectus. Next base: position 75,239,093 of record CM014730.1, on the reverse strand, counting down.
AGTTATGACACATATCTAAATACAATTGAACAATATGAGAGGGGGTATTGGAATTCCCTAATTAGAACATTCACCAAAACAATACCCTTCCTGTATTAGATGGGTGCTTTGTAATGTTTTGTTGAAACCACAGAGCAGCACTTCTTGTGCTGGTTTTGGTACCATTAATCAAAACTATTGTATAACTATATGCATATTATTTTTATTCTTCAATTTCCACTGTTCATAGAAAATAAGAGTTTAATTTTGAGGGGCTGTTAGATATTAGAGTAAACTGCATTAGCGAGCAGCAGTGATGTGTTGGTAACTTGTTATATCATAAAAATTAATAGTAAGGATTTTTAGGTAATAATCGTCATAATAAATTTTTCGAATGATTTGATAAAATAAATTAACAAATATATTTAAACTAATAATATCTCAAAATTATATTTAAGTATATAATATTAATATTATCTTTCTATATGTAGTTTACATATATAATGATGGGCAGGATATTTTTGTTTACATCTCTAGCTTTTTTATATAAGCATTGTTTATTTATTCGTATTATACATTTTATTACAATTTTCAAATTATCCTTAAAGAAAAGTGAGTAGACAAGCACAGAGAAGCTATATAAATATTGTCATTGTCTAAGAAATTAAATTTATCAACTATGACTGTCTTTGTTAGTATAATTTTTATTTTATAAAAATTAAAACATTAATATAGACTTTAAAGGTTTACACTAATATTATAATGTGTTATATTAACATTTGATACATTAATAATTAATAATATATAACAATATTTTATATTAATAGAATTATTCATTATTATAATATATCACATTGTTACTATATACTGATAATTCTTATTCTAACAGTATAATTTATTTTTTCAGAGAAAATTATAGAAATAGACACTACTCCAAAACAATGCAATACTAGATATATTATTAGAATGTCTGAAATTAATTTTTAGGCAAATCTATATTTATTTGTTGTTCTTTTTTCTCATTTAAATAAATTATTTAATATTTTAGTTTATCTGAAAAAATTTATTTTTCTTTTATGCATTGATATGAATATGTAAATTTATTGAACTAAAAATTATATATAAAATATAACCTATGGGAATGAACATTGTTTTTTTAAATATATTTAATTATATATTCAATTATATAACAAATCAAATTAAATCCATATAATCATTATAATCTTTTCCATGCAAAATTAATGTCTAAAATCAAATTTTATAGGCAAATAATTATTCATTTCTTATTTATTATTTTTTCACTTAAATAAATTATACAAGATTCTTTTTACTTGAATAAATTTTAATTTTCTTTTGTAAATTGATATGTATATGTAAATTTATTAAAATATAAATTATATACAAAATATAACAGATAGGGACGAATTTTTTTTTTCCATAAAAGCAAGTGGATGAAACATCGAAATTGTTATAACGAAATTCTACTTTTTTAATTTGTTATTATAATAATTTTTAATTTAAATGTATTTTTTATTGCCTTTTTGTTTTCTAGCTCAAATAATTTATTGAATGTTTTTATTTTATTAAACATCGAAAGTATGAATAAAATATAACAAACAAGGCTATTTTACCATAACCAAGAGTGTAGATTAATTGGCACGTAGTTATTCCAATTTAACTAGTGGCCTTGAGTTTAAACTCTGGCTATGCAATTGTGTTAGATGCTCGAAGGAAAAGTTTTGTCACTCATAGTAGTCCTACCCTGCTTGACTTGCATTGCCTGTTGTGGATTCCTGTGATCTCTATCAAAAGAACAAAAGAAACACACGAGGATGAATATTCTTCATGAAACTATAAAGAGAAATTTAATTTAGACTTAACCCATAGGATGAAAATTTACTTTAAAACACCTTAAAATTTGAATTATTTGAAGAAATTATGTTTTATTATAATTTTAAAACCTTTTAATTAAAGTAAATTACACTGACACTTCTTGAAATTTTTTGAAATTGCACAAAACCCCTTTATTTTTTTATCGTTTACAACAATCTCCCTTATAGGGGCATACAATATAATGTTTTTCAAGTAGAGGTCAATGTAATATATAAGGGTGTCAATGTAATGTTTTTCAAACAATTAGGGATTAGTGTAGGGGTTAAAAAAATAAATATTAGGAGAATTTTGACGCAACCTTCAGGAGTTATATTAGCGTAGTTTACTCTTTTAATTATTGTTATTAGTTTACATATATTTTTTCTTAAGTAATTACTTTATATTTAATTAATTAAATACAGAAACTAAAATTTAATTCAAAAATTTGTTTCAATTTTTTAAAGCAGGCAAATGGGCAGGCCTAGCCCGCATTCTCATTGGGCTGCCATTTTTGTGGCCCAACCTGGACCTAGTCGAGCTAATGGGCCAGATTAGCCTCAATTTTTTTGTGACCAGTAAATATTTTTACATGCTATATATGTATTACCTTTTTTCCCAAAAAATATTTAAACTATTTAATTTTTTTTTTTTTACTTTTTAATGCTAGTATTCAAAAATTTAATCACAATTGACTCTAATTAAAATTATTCTTTAAAATTGTTTCTTTAAATTCATTTCTTTTACCTTCTGTTGTTATAGCCAATTCCTTTAAGTTCATAACTACTGCTAAATTAAAGAAGTTATATTTACTTAACGCAATTTCTAAATATGCACCTAAGCACAATATAAGTTTCGGTAAATATTGAAGCACATTTTCAAAGGAAATATAATGTGCTTAGGTCACGCAATTACCACTCACCTTCTGTCACGCAATATATGGTGACAAGGAAATAATTTAAACGATTTCTGCTGATGAACCACAAAAAAGCAAGACATGCCCCCAACTTTACCATCCTGCAACACGTGATCTTTTCATATGTCATGTAATTTGTTTTTTTTTTTTAATTTATCTACCAGGTCAGGCCCATTTGGCCCAGTTTATTTTGGGCAGTTTTTTTATGGCCCAATGCGACCCTATTTGTGGGTTGGTTGAGCCGGCACATCAAGCTGGTCCAATTTGTCACCTCTACAATTTTTTACATGATTTAGATGTATTATTAACACAATACTTATAGACTCATTAATAAACTCTTTACGTTCCCGTGTGTTGCATGAGTACTAAAACTAGTTTGTTGTATAATTTATTATACAAGTATCGTTTCTCTTAAAAGAATACAATTATAGAAAAAAAAGGAAAAAAGCCTTCTCAGTTCTAATCAGGCTTTTTGCTCTGTCAAGGTCCTTAATTAATTAGCTCATTTGTAATGGTGCAACCATAGTGGAATTACTTAACTTATTTTTGGTGGGCCCTATATAATGCTACATGTTATTTAAGAATTTCAACAAATTTTTTCCTTAATGGTGTAATTTTTAAGAACTTAAAACGAGTCCTACGATTATCTTACATTAATTCTTAAGAACTGTTAAGAACCATTGCTTATATAAGCAACTCTCATTATATAAGAAATGTTAGGTTAATTTTAACTGTTATACTGATTATGGGTTATTTTAATAGAAAATTTTATTTCAGGCAATATCCTCATTCCTTATAGTTTTTTAGTTTATTTCTGCCTGGTTTTTAGCTTGAAGATGGTATGACCCTAAAATTTATTTTAATTTTTAAGCATCAATTATAGAATGAAATTAAACTACGTAAAAACACGAGGAGTTCTACTTTTATTTTATCTCTTTGATAGTACTTAATTTTTTTTCTATATTACATCATAGGCGGCTAGTATTCCCAAAAAGCTTGCTCCAACCATAGGCATTGCTGTTGATCATCGCCGCAACAAACGTTCTTTGGAAAGTCTGCAAGCTAATGTGCAGAGGCTGAAAACATACAAGGCCAAGTTGGTTGTGTTCCCAAGACGCACAGACAAGGTCAAGATAACACAAATGTTCAATTATCTGTTTTGATTATGTGAGCATTTCATAATTTTGACATCATTTCTGCTAAAGGTCAAAAAGGAAAAAAAAAATGTTTGCCAATCATCTGACTCTGTTTGAAGGCTGGTGATTCTAGTTCTGAGGAACTTGCAAAAGCCACACAAGTGCAGGGTTCATACTTGCCTATTGTGAGGGAGAAACCCTCTGTGGAGCTTGTAACGGTTACAGATGACATGAAGGCATTTAAAGCTTATTACAAGCTTCGGCTTGAATGCACAAACAAACACCATTATGGTGCCAGACTGAAGAAGACTGCTGAAGCTGAAAAGGAAGACTAAAATGATGACTGACCTATAGAAGTCTAGGTTTGTAGTCCATCCATATAATAGTTGTCGCAAGCAATTTTTGCTCGAGATTAGCTTTATTAAGAACATGTTCAATCTAAAACATGGATCTCTTCACTTGTTTTTATTTTGTGAACTGTTGTTAATCAAGTTTGTTGGTTTAACTAGCATTTTATTTTGTCTGGATTATTTGGCAGTATTTTATGTGTTTCCTACTTGCTGGCATAGTTATTATTATTATTGAATATTTATTGGAAATATGATAGTAAGGCTCTTCTCTAAGCCCCAGAATGGTGGGAAGGTGGATAATTTTGCTACTCTTACGGGTTAAGAGCCTAAATTATTACTTGGAATGCTAAAATGGCGGGTTCACAGTTTTTGCTACCTCTTTCAAGAGGTACAATTTATCACTCCTGGATAGCTCGTTTGACTTAGTTCAGTTAATCATGTGGTTTTCAAAAGCTTTAAATAAGCATTCCTTTTTGCAAAAGCATCGAGTAAACACCCAATTAGAACCTTTGAAAAAAGTTTAGGTCTAATTTAGTCTTTAACTCTATGTTTGTTTGGGTAGATTTTAAAAAGAGAAGTATGTGAGAAAGAAATGTAAGAGAGAATAAAATTTGTGGTTGTTTGAAAAATGAGAGTTGAGAGATGTGGGAGAAGAGAAAAAAAAATATGGAACCCACACACAAAAAAATTCTCTCCATGTGTGACCAGATTTTGGAAAAAAAAAGAAAGATAAATATATCTTTATATTACATATTTACTTTTTTCCTATTTCTTTTAATCCAAATACCTTACAAATTTATTCATTCTCTCTTCTTTACTTTTCTCTTTTCTATATCTTTCTTTACCTAAACAAAATATTACCTAAGCAAAGCATAAGAAAAATAAGTCGTTTTTTTTTTTGTATTATAAATAAATGAGAAGATTATTATTTTATTTTTTTTGGTATTATAGCACTTTTTTTTGTGTTGATTTTTTTTGTGGTGAAAGATGAAAATAACAAACAAAAGCTACAGCTAAGACAAAGCTAGTAAATCTCGCCCAACTAAAGCAAGTATGGCATCAGGTGAAGCGTACGTTCACTTCTGCACGTGACTAGGGGAAGTAGCAGCCCACTTTGCCAGCGAGTCAGCAACCGAGTTCGGGTCTCTAGGAACTGCAGTGACAGTAGCTGTCCAGTCCCTCGTTAGCAGCTCTTTGATCTCCATGAGATTATCTCTATACTCATGAACTTGTACGTTCCCAATGGTGCTGTCGGTGATCGCCAGAGCTGCACCTGCACAATTCGTCTTGCAGTGCACTTGGCGGATCCCAGTGCCCAACACTGTGGAAGGCCTTCCTTCACTGCCGGTGGTTCAGCGAGTAAAGAATAGCTAAATGTGATTTTCGTTCACATTGAACATGACTCATATTTATTTAATTTTAAGTTGATAAAATTACAATTTTTTTTTCATTTTATTTTACATACGAATGTCTTAAAAAACTCTTTAAAGCAAATAAATTGTAAGTAAAACAAAATTTAGAAATAAGAATAAAAGATAAATAAAGCATATCACATAGTCACAATTAGAACCAAACACATAGGTTTTTGTAGTGCATATGAAATTGAATACATCCAAAACTAAAATACAACTAAAATTATAAAATACAGAGAAATAAAAAAAAAACGTCAAAAGACATTGGCCATCTCCAACTGTATATATAAGGAAATATCCTAATCAGAGCAATGTCTATAAATCTACTCCTAAAAATACGACCCCCGTATCAATATAATCATCATGCATGTTGAGCAGGATGGAAAACGTCGCCATCTTTGGGTACCAACCACGAATAATCATGCATACAAAAAATAAATAGAAACGTGAGGTAATTTTGTTCTTAAAATCACTTTTACATAGATGATAGAGCATCTTACCATTTCTCACGATAAAACACAATTAACAATAAATAAAAGGAGAATCTAAGGTTTGTCTAAGTTATAACAATTATCCTTGATTCTGTATGGATCCATACTTCCTACCAAATCGGGAAGTGGTTGGAAAAACATGTACCTCTCTAAAATTTTTTCACATGGTACATTCCTTATCTTCATTGAGGGACAGAGCATTAGCCCAGGACATTCACAGTCTATCCAGAGATATACTTCTCAAATCAATCCTGAAATGTTGAGTAGTTGTCAGGGTTGTCAAGTTTGGTCAGGCAAATATCTCGATTCAAGAGTGCTACCTTGGTCATTGGAACCTTCATCACTCAACACCTTACCCCCAAGGCCTCTCCAAGTGGGTCTCTGCCTTTCATTCCTCGGTGTACCGACTATAACTTTCCATGCAGGGTATTATGCCACTGCATGTCCCTAACATTACAGTACTCTATTTTCTAATTACTATCTTTGCTTGACATTCATAATTTGAACGGAGGTTTCCCTGATCTCAATATACTTGAACACTAGCACAGTCTCTCTTTAATATCTATGTCTCTTATTATAGAGGTCGAGTTTTTTTTTATCACAATATTATATTTTGGAGTCACAAAATTAGATGTATATGTAAGCAATAAAAGAACTTAATGTTTCATCCATCTAATTTAATTTAATCTAATTACTTTTAAGTACCAAATTTAATAATTAAATTTACTTAGGAAATCTTAATTTAGATACTAATTATTTATCAATTAGGATTTGATTATTAAAACATTTTAAGTATGTGTTTAGGTACTTAATAAAGTTTTTAACTTGTTTAATCAAGACTAAGCGTATAATTGATTTTTCATATTGATGACCGAATTACTTAGAGGTTCCTAATACCATAATTAATTCATTTTGTCAAAGCTAAAGTTTGGTTAGTTAGTCATGATTCAAAAGAAATTATGTAAACCAAGTTACTTGTGGATTGTATCAAAACTAGGTCTTTATAATCAAATTATGAGAATCCTTTACAATTGTAAAGAAAATAGAAAAGTTATATTTATTAAAAAATTGTGTTTAACCTTTATTAGAAGGGTTTACATTTAAGTTCTAAGTGTTAAGAAAGTGGTATTTTACAAACTAGGAAAAGTATCATGTATTTTTGCTCAAAATAGACTCTAGAGATAGCAGATTCATGCCTCGGATTTGAATTTCAATTTGGATAGGTAAATGATTTTTGTTTGACATGATCTATAATTTTTTGGAAAGATATTTCTATCTAGTTTCTAAATCATCTCAAGAAAAAATCTACAAAAATAGATACAAAAATAATAAAATAGACGGGTCAATAGACCCTATTAGAGGACCAATGGCTCTCTTTTGTCATTTCCATAACCCACTTCAACTTTTCATCAACTAGGTCAATTATTTTCAAAAAGTACATTGAAAAACCTTTTCAAAAAGTCAAAGATCTTCAAAAACTAAGGTCTGTCCAATTTATGATGATTTTTCAAAATTCGCAATTGTCTACAGGTGTTCCCTATCAGAAAAGTGTATGACTTTTAGATTCTAAAAATTATTAAAAATATTAAATAGAAATAAACATAGACAAACTATATGTGTTTTGAAAGCTTATTAAGTCTAGTTTTTAAAGGTTTTGGGAAACACTTGGCATATTTTCTAAAGTCTTCTTTTTGTATCAACTGCTATGGTTAAAGTTTTCAGAAAAGTAGCTCTAATTTTCTAACTTTGTTAATTCTTAATTTTTTAAAGTGTTTCTTGAGCCATTTGGGAGAAGATTTTGTCTACTTTGCAACAAAAAAACAAGTACTTAAAAATGTTGAGTATAACTCGAAATATGGTAAAAATAGTGAGCATTGTTTAGGCAGAAAACAAAAACAGCTTACTAGACATCAAGTTCTTCTTTATAAAAAGCTTTTCTTTTATCAAATTATTAACTCTAAATGGGAAAATGAAATTTAGAATTCTTAAAAAAGTGATCTCCTATTAAGTGCTCATTGGAAGGTCTTAGTCATAAGGTTTAAGGAGGGTCCATATTTCAAATGATCTTCTTTTTCAACTTCTTGTTACATTAAGGAAAGTTTGCAAGCTTTTCACTCTTGTCTATGGATTTAACAGTTCATAACCAAATCTTTAACATTTTATGATAAGTTATCAACACAAACCAACATTTAAATGTTAATAACAACATCAAATGAGCATCCAAAGCCATAAAAAAAAATAGGATAGGAAGATAAGAAAGAACAACAACATAAGTAAAATGCAACAACAAAAACAACAACAAAGAAAATAAAAGAAGTAATAGGAAAATAAAAAGCTAAGGGTTTCAGGGTAAAATCCACTCCAAAACCATCTATGTAAAAGCAATTAAAGCTGAAGAGTTTTAGGAAAAAAAATCCACTCCAAAACCATCTACATAAAAACAATTAAAGTTAAGGGTTTTGGGGGTAAAATGCACTCCAAAACCATCTACTTGAAATCAATTAAATGAAAAGTAAAAGCTAAGGGTATTGGGGAAAAAACCCACTCTAGAACCATCAATATGAAAGCAATTAAATAAGAATAGCCCCACTTCTCCCCATACCATAGGTAAAGCTTTGAAGAAGAAGAGGAAAAGTAGATACTTGAAGCTTCTAGGTGGTGGTCTTGGATAGAGGTTGAAGGAGGAGGAGAATGGAAGTTTTGGTGACTTGAAAATTTTGGAAATGAACTGTAGCGAGAGATGGGGATGTTCAACCAAAGCTAGAAGAGAAAGAAGTAAGAAAAAAATATGACCTAGGTAGCTTTTTTATAGAAGAAGGAATAGGTAGCATAGTCAAAAATTGTGGGCTTGTAAGATTTTTTTTTTTTAACTTTCTTTCAAAACATGTAAAAAAATAAGGGAGTGGATCTGTAGATCAAAGGCTGAATGTGCCAAGTCTCTGCTCTCCTAAGTCTTTGTATTTCGTGTTCTCTATAGACGAATCGATTGGAGTCGATATAAGCAACTTAAACTTTAATAATTTATTTTTATAGAAAATGAATGAAGTTTTCATTGAAACTATGTGAGCACTTTAATTATTGACTAAAAATAATTTCCAGGATTAAAAATTAATTTTATATAATTTATTTCAAATTTTTAAGTATTTATTGGGTATTTCTGAGTTAAAAATTCATAGAAATTTTATTTTAGCTTAGAAAATTCTAAAATTTTACTAGAAATTATAAAATTGAATATATAACCCAAAAATGAACTAATAATGTTCATTTTGTATCTTTCATATGTCAAACATATACCGGTTATAGTTTTAGCAGAGAATAGAAGACAATTTGGTTATTTTTTACAAGGGTTTCAAAAAATTCTTAGAAAATTCTAAAAAATATATTTTAAAATGTATGACATTTTTCTAAGCTCAAAATGATAAATTTATAGTTATTTAGTCCTTGTTCACATGCCCTTGGTATAGATGAATTGAGATTATCTGTTAGTTTCTTAATTACTCAGTTTATCATAATCAATTTCACATATATTAAGAAATAAATTATGATACTAAAATAAGGGTGTTCCACTTGCCATGGCCGTGACCTTGCCAGTGAATTTGTCACATTGCAAAATGGTTAATAACTTAAAAGATAATTAATGAAATTTAAAAAGAGTAGAGAGCTCCATAATAACATAGCAGACCTAGATATAATGAACAAATACAAGAAAAAACAAGTTCTCGCTCAAAATGATATTGAAGTTTTAAACCAATAATAGTAGTGCAAACTCTTATTCATATAGATGCAGCTCAAATTCACACACACAAATATAAGACAATTATCCCTGGCCCCAAACTACATAATAACACATAAAAATTATTGTTGTCACCTTTAATCGTCTGAGTTCAACATAATAACACACAAACAGTTTTTTATATCTACTAAGTTTAGCATCAAGCATCTTACTCTTTTCATCTACCCTGTCACCTTGTTTAGTATAATATAGAATATATACACAATTTATATTGAGACATAATATTTTTACAACTATTAATTTGGTATGATGTGCAATTCAAAATTTAAAATTCAAATTGAAATTGAATAAATTTAAGAGATAATATTTAAAAGAAATAAAAGTATAAAAATTCTAAAATACTTGATATTGGAAAACTACCCAATTTATTAAGAAAGAGAGTACATTTAAATGTCTTCATTCTCAAGTGAGTGTTCAAATTTAATGTACAAAATTGGTGAATTGTCACAAATTCACTGTAGAAAACATAATTTTTTAACTGCGGATATCATTTTTACTCAAAGGGTGGTAAAATAGTCGTTATCAATTATATCATTACCATTTTTATTGCCATCATAAAATTGCACATGCCATATATATATATATATATAATGATGATGATGATGAAATAATATTTTAAATTTAAACATTTAATTGTGGTTGAACTATTTTATTGGATTAAAAATTATGTTTTTTTTAATAAAACAACCAAAAATATTAACATTTGAATATTAAAATTTAATTAAACTTTATATTTATAAATATTATACTTACTTAATTATGTATGTTTAAAAGCAATTATTCATATTAAGATATCACTTTGAAGTATACTGTTCTGGACCGTGATGATTCCTATAACGAAAGCATGCATGCGGCCTTTGATGTTAATTACATCTGAACTTGGTGGTCAAATGTTTGGAAAATCAAGATTGAGCTGATGCATGCATGCATACATGTTATGTTTGGATTGATTCGTCTATTTTTTTGACTGTTTGTTTCTGTTATCTTCCTTGACGCCCTATGCAAATCTTAGATAGTTATACAAATCAAAGTTCCCGAAATTTTTAAGCTATTGCAGTTTTATAATTGGTAAGTCGAGGGTTTTTAGGTTGCTAAACTTTTATATTAGAAGATTTAAAACCACGGTGTTTGAGATACATAGGGCGACATGTTTTTACTGGAGACTTGCATTGTAACTTCTTAAAATACAAAAGAGATAGTTTGGAAGCCCATGTGCAGTATGGATGTCTAGAGTCTAAACTAAAAAAATTAGGAAGCATTTTGAAATTCAACTTTGGAGGATTTTAGTATTTAGTGTGCAAACTGCAAAGATTGATTGATTATTTGCTACAATGATTATATCAAGTTGTTACTTCACAGAAAAAATTGATCCTTATGAAATGGTTTTAGGCATCAGAATTTACAGCTGAGTTCATATTTTATATTGCAACATGAGTTTGGCCTGAAATTTATGTACAATAAGATTGATGTTTATACTTTGTGCCTTTAACTACTCTTTGAGATTTGGGCATGCCTGATTATCATGGATCCAGAGAAGGATAAATTGAGGTTCTGGGGGGGGGGGGGGGGGGGGGAGTGTTGTCTTCCTAGAAAATAACTGCATCTTTTAGGATATATATTCCCATTTTGAAAATTAAATTATATTGATTGTTTGATGAGCAATTGCATACATTCTATACTGTTGTTATTCTTCTTGAAAACTGCATATTCTTGATTTATTTTTGTTTGTGTTTTGGTGAAAAACTGTAAAATTGGTGCTAAATTAATAAGCATATTTCCTTTTTAGGATGCAAAGGAGCATATATTTGTGCATTAGCTGGATAAGCTGGGTCCATCACTGACAGATATAGATGTAAGTAAGTCTAAATATCATGATCTGGCTGTGTTGTTTTAGAGTTCAAAATGGTATCTGTTGATGTGGTTAACAAGTATCCAGTTATCAATTTTTCCTTCTATATTTCATTCCTTCTACTTCTTCTATTTTGATGATGATGATTGTAATAGTAATGTGTTGTTAGCAGTTGTAAGGAAAATGACCGCAATCACCACCTGACGTTGTTGAACAAGGTGAAGTTGTCTGCTAGGAAAAACTATATCATGCAACATTAGATATTCTGTTGGTATCATTTTTTTTTTCCTTCATCAACTGAGAGCACTTCATCTGCGTTTTATTTCTACTGGAATTATTTCCCACATGACATATGCTTGGTAGAAAATATCATATGAAAAGCAGCTAATTTTCTTTCCTTGTCACACCTGGGCGTTAGTCTCCATTCTGGAAAATATCTTATAAAAAGTTGTTTTTGTAAAATTAAAACATCAGTAGTTATGCCTGATGATGCTAGGGGCTAGTAAGGGCCGGTGGCACAAGTCAATAGAAGTAAACCGAGTAAACAAGCTGATATAAAGTTTTAATGAACATGCATGGATAATAGTCTTTCATTGACGGACATATAATGTCACGTGGGCCTATTGGTTGGCTCCTAAAATCTGGGGTTGGTGGTAGGTGCTCCTGGCTTCTGTTTGCACCAAAATGAATTTCATTTCTCAGGTGAAGTGCATTTTAGTCAAAATGAATTGATTTATTTGTTGGACCCTTTTTAGGATTTAAACAGTAGAAAAATGTTAAGGTTTTGTGAGTTGAGCTCTTTTTACTGCGCTTTGGTGCATTTTAAAGCAAAATGCAAGAAAATTACAGTGAGTGGCCTCAGCTAGTGAATTTTATTTGGGTTAGGATAGTTTCCATGGTTTTTATGTGTGCCTGGATTTGGATCCTTTCATTTAAGGTTCTCACATGACTAGGTCATCTTGTGAGGCATCCCTAAAATTCCTACGCAGGGTCCCACAATATTTTCCTGCATAGGGCATATTATGCCAATGTTCCTTTCTCTCATCAAAAGACCTGGTCATGTGACTAGAGGTTTTAATTTGGATTTCATAATTTATTCAACGAGTTGCTTTGACAGATCTACAAAGGGATTTGCATGTAACTTATGTGCATTGTGCATGGCACAACAAACCTTAATTTTCTGTTGGTGATAATTACTGTATTTTATCCCAAAAATGACAATGCATGTGTTATTACTAAATATTCATTATGAATTTATTAAGGCTGCAAAATGTCTTCATACATGCGTCAATTTCTAAACTGCATTGACATGAAGGCCGCTCACAAACTAGACATTATATGCAAAGAAATTGATAACAGAGGAACAATGAGGTCTACAACAGGTCGTTTAAATTAGTTGCACCCCTAAAACATTGTGAATCACACACTCAGACATGCTGTGTGCGTGCAGACACACAACTAAGTATGAAATAGTTTCCTATTGTAGAAGATGCTTTACAGGGAAAGGATTGCACACTCTGCCTCCCCAGACTTCATTTCAAGTTGTCGAAACAGAATGTGATTAGGATTCGTGTAAGATGTGTCTAGGCAACAAGCATTCCCGTTCACTTTGTCTCCATGTTCACCATGTAGAAGAACCTTGATGACCTTACTCCCTATGTGTAGGTAGTGATAATAGTAAAGGGCATAAGTGTAAGGCCTATGGCGACAAGCTACCCATGTGGGAGCATCCATATCCTTTGAAATTTCTAGAACGGTGTAGTTTTGCAAAGGGCACCTGATTTGGTGGGATAGCTAGTTGTTAGAATGTTATAACTGGCTTCATCACCAAGAACACAGCAAACAAATTCAAGCATGGACTCTATGGATGTAGGACAAGCCCTGGTCTCTCTTTTTGTGGGTTCAAATTCACATTGATCAATTATGTCTTTCACCTTTTTGCGTCAAGGAGAGTCTTTTCTGACTAAGGGGAGTTGATGAAGAGAAAGGAATGGAGTCGGGTTGTTTTCTGGGCAAGAAGGTTCTGAATTCTAATTTCTGCGCTTTCTAGTTTTCGTACCATGATACCGTCCAATCTCTTAGTTTAGTTCCTGCTCCTTTTCTGCTAGAAGCTTGGAAGAAAGATCAGAAATTTCAAGGAAAACAATGAAATGAGATTTGTATTTGCTTCTTGGAACTTCATCCTATGCACCCTACTTGTCTTTTTGGTAAGATCTAGCCATGCTATTCAATTAAATTAAATCATATGTTTTTTGACTTGAAACTTTCTTTTTATCTCCATAATGTAACAGGCCTACAGATCGTGCAATTTAATTATGTCTTCTTCAACTATTTCTTGAAAAATTTTACTTTTTGGTTGTATTTTTTTCAAGCAAATTAACTTTGTTTGAAATGATTTTGGTTCCTTAGTTTTCATCATCCTGTTGATCTGAGAATGCTTGCTTTTATGAGAAATTTGTACATGATCCTCCCTCTTGATTTTTCAACTTTATTCATCTTCCTCAAGGATGTTGCAGATTCTACAAGACAGTGGAGCTTGAAAGAGAGCTACAACATCCAGGAGAGATATTCAACTGAAGGAAGTATCCTATGATTTGAAAAAGCTTGCAACAGAGGGTCTTATACTTAACAATATTATGCGGCTTGAAAGCACTGATGTAGAAATGAATAAGAAGCATGTCCTTAAAGATGATGATGATGATGGAGAAGATGACAATGATGACCAGGTTGACGACAATGATAGGTTGAAGAAAGGAAAGTGAGTTGGTGAAGAAAATGAGGAGGACAAAGATGGACAAAAAGATCACTGGAAAGGATGTGCACGCTTATAAGCCACCCCATGTAGATTACAATCACATGGACCTTGAACTGACTGTGTTCTTCACCCAAAATGATTCAGGTTAGGAAAATAATGCCCATCTATGTTTTCAAGAAAAATTCTTCAACATATCCAAAATTTCTGACCAGAGAAGAAGCTGAGCAAATTCCTTTCTCATCAGAACAGCTACCATTCCTTCTCAAATTCTTCTCTATCTCAAAGCACTCTTCCCAAGCGAAGGCCATGAAATATACACTCAAACAATGTGAATTTGAATCCATGGAAGGAGAGACCAGGTTCTGTGCTACTTCCTTGGAGTGTTTGCTTGGTTTTGCACGTTATCTGTTTGAGCCAAATGTGCAATTCAATGTCTTGACCACCATCCATCTCACAAACTCCACGGGGCCCTTTTACAGAACTATACAATCTCAGAAGTGAAAGTGGTTTCAGTTCAAACATTGTGGGACGTCACCCAATGCCTTACATTTGTGCAGGTTTTTACTGCCACAGCCAGCAGAGTGACACCTATCTGTATGAGGTGTTAGTAGAAGGTGAGAATGGAGGGTGAGTTCAAGCTGCAGCTATTTGCCTCATACATGAACACCTCTAAGTGGGACCCAGACCACATGTCTTTTTGTGTCCTCGAAGTTGGTCTGGGAACCTCCTGTGTGTCATTTCTTTCCTCCTGATAATCCGTACCTAGTTCCATCATCCATGTTCTTCATCAAGTTTGTTCTGTTTCTGTATGTCAAACTGTGCCAGGTATAGCATTGGTTCTAAATCTGGTGTACTAGGAAAGTGCGTCTTGATGAAAACTATGTATCTATGTTAATAAAGATGTTATTTTGGTGTCTTAGAGTAATCTAATCGTTATCTTATGGATGTGCTAATTTAGTACATATTTATTTGAGCTTATTTTAGAGCCATAATCACTTATTTTTGTTAATTTTTAATAAGAATTTTTGAACAATGATGATTATTTCTCCTAAAACAAACGTTACCTGTTATGGATGAAGATTAAAGTTGGCCTTACTGACTAGAAAGTAGAGTGAGCTAGTATTGATTATGGGGCAGAGAAAAGATACTCATACATAAATAAGTCATCAGCTGCCAAACAACACCAACATTCCTCCTCTAAGAGCCTACATACATGAAGAGGTTGGTCCTGTCATTCTCACAATACATGATAACTATCACCTATCAAGTTGTGTTCAAAGGGTAATGGATATCTGTAGTTTGTTACAAATTCCGGCGACTTGAAATTCTCATCCATTGCATAACGTAGATGCTTCAATTTTTAACAAATTAGAGGCTAGAGCTGTGTTTCTGGCAGAACTCAGGAATATGTGTCTTTAGTAGAACTTGGTTTGTGGCAATATGTTTTGGGGCCTACACATGGTACTCTAAACAATTCCCACTTCTGCTTGAAATTTTCTAGGACACTGTCTCATGCATGCTGTTGACTTCAGTGTACTAGCACTTTCTTTAGCTTCTGGCACCGTTGTTGTTGCTGCAACAAAATCTGATTAAGCATCAGGTAAAAGATCAACTCAGTTATCCATTATGCCTGTTTATAAAAGAAAGTGCTAATACCCTGAAAAAAAAGCCTGTTCATAAAGAAATAAAGATGGGATTATTTGTGGTTGCCGATATTGAGGGTAATCGAAGATTTCAAGACATTTATGCAGACTCTCACTCGCGAACGACCATAAATTACAGACCAGATGCAGAGCAGAACACCTTAAACTCCTAATTTTAATGTAGAAGTTTGTAACAAGTAAAGGTGAACAGGAGATCAAATGCAAAATTAGTATTATCGGCATGAATATGAATCACATTTGGTAATCGTAAACTAAAAAAATATATGAATGGGCAGTTAATTCAAATGCTTCATGCTAATTTGCGATAAACAATGTCTCACTTCCCAATTTTGTGTATGAAAAAAATTTAGCTAAAAAGGTTAGCCTATCATATTGAAAACCATATTCAAATATGATTATTAGGTAAGAAGGATATCTCTAGTCTGGACCCAAAAACTTATGCCAAATACAATCACTTGCTCCAAATACAGCAAAATTAAATAATACAAATATGTTATGTATCTTCTGATTTGCAAGGTATTAAGTGAGGGTTGAACTCAGCCAAGAGGTTCAGCTATTCAACTCCTTCTTTGTCTAAACAAAACATAAAAATTGTTAACTTAAAGATCCTCTGTTCAATAATTATACGCCTTATGACAATTTATCAATTACCCTACTTGATGCAATCAACAGTTATAGAATTGCAAGTCTTAAGTTTCTTGAAAAAAAAAAAAAAAAACTTCACATGCAACAAAATAGTTATTATTTACTATGTCATTTTACACTATTTGTTCTCCGGGCAAATCTAGAAACTGAGGGGGGGGGGGAAGGGGAAAAAAATTATTCTTGTACCCCATAAGCATGAAAACAGTGAGGAAAACTAAATCATTGCTCATGTAGAGCTGAACCAGTGTCAAATATGACACAACACACTTAAGCCACCAAAATCATTTGATCAGCCTCCAAACAGTCAACTGAATTGATATGGCTTGCACTTGCATATTTCGCATTCTTTGAGTCTCTTTCTACATTTACAACAGAATCAATGATGCGGGTGACAAGCATTTATCAGTTGACTTTAACAGAGCAAACTCTTGCTGCATAATATTATGAGCTCACAAGGTTACAAACTTAAGGAGTTTCAAAATGACATCAAATTAGTTTGGGTAGCATTTGTACAGCTACATTTCAATTATGTTTAGTTCTTTTAAGCAGTCTGAGTGGGATACAACTAAGAAAAGTTGTTACTGAATTCATTTACTGCTTTTACAAATTACAAGTACTACCCCTTGGATAGATTGAAAAGTATTTTTTCCTTTGTTATCTTAATATTTAAACCTTGAATCTACAACATGATTTTGCACACGACTTGGACTCAGAAATGTCAAATTCCTTAAATAGAGAGATTGATTGAAAGTCCCTGTGAAGCATATGCAGTCATTGCATCAACTTATGCTGCAGTCCCTGTGAAATTGAATTGTACAAAGTGTGGATAAAAAAAGTATCTAATGAAGATTAAGGAAATGCACATTTCTTCGATTAGAGTTTATTTTTTATTTTATTTTTCATGTAATTCTCTTACCTTATTATTTAATTATGTTTTAACAAGTAATTAAAAAATATAACATTTAATTTTAGTTAACTTTGTTTATACTCTCAAGTTATTGATTGATTTGGAAATTCTTTTATGTTTTAATTAGTAAATGTCATCTAAAAATACAATGTCAACACACAAATATTGCATTCAAGAAAGGATTATGACGAAATTTAATCTTATAATAGATAATACAATTTTCATTACAATATAATATTTATAAATTCTATTGTCTTTATTCTCATTCTTGCAAATTTTAATGAAAAATAGTGAATAATATCTATTAAATTATATATTTTTAAATATTTAATTAATATTATATTTTAATTTCAAAGCATTATCTTATATATATTTATAAAATTTTTTACATAAAAAATTAAAATATAATATTAATTTATATATATTTATATATATATATATATATATATATATATATATATATATATATATATATATATGTATGTATGTATGTATGTATGTATGTATGCATGTATGTATATATGATGAAATAATTTTTTAAATTTAAATATTTAATTGTGGTTGAACTATTTTATTGGATGAAAATTATGTTTTTTTAATAAAACAAGTAAAGTATTAACACTTGAATATTAAAATTTAATTAAACTATATATTTATAAATATTATAATTACTTAATTATGGATGTTTAAAAGCCATTATTCATATTAAGATATCACTTGGAAGTATACTGTTCCGGATCGTCAAGATTCCAATAACGAAAGCATGCATGCAGCCTTTGATGTTAATTACATCTGAACTTGGTGGTCAAAATGTTTGGAAAATCAAGATTGAGCTGATGCATGCATGCATATATATTATGTTTAGATTGATTTGTCTCTTTTTTTGTTACTGTTATCTTCCTTGATTCGCTATGCAAATCTTGGATAGTTATACAGTTCAAAGTTCCTGAATAAGCTATTGTAGCTTTATAATTGGTAAGTAGAGGGTTTTTAGGTTGCTAAACTTTTATATTGGAAGATTTAAAACCATGGTGTTTGAGATACATAGGGTGATATGCTTTTACTGGAGACATGCATTGTAACTACTCAAAATATGAAAAGGGAGGCAGTTTGGAAGCCCGTGTTCAGTATGGATGTCTAAAGTCTAAACTAAAAAAATTAGGAGGCATTTTGAAATTCAACTTTGGAGGATTTTCGTATTTACTGTGCAACTGCAAAGATTGATTGATTATTTGCTAAAATGGTTAGATCGATCAAGTTGTTACTTTACAGATAAAATTGATCATTATGAATTGGTTTTAGGCATCGAAATTTACAGCTGAGTTTATAGTGCAATATGAGCTTGACCTGAAATTTATGTACAATAAGATTGATGTTTATACTTTATGCCTTTACTACTCTCTGAGATTTGGGCATGCCTGATTATCAATGATCCAAAGAAGGATAAATTGGAGGTTCTAGGGGGGTCTTCCTAGAAAATAACTGCATCTTTTAGGATATATATTCCCATTTTGAAAATTAAATTATATTGATTGTTGATGAGCAATTGCATATATTCTATACTGTTGTTATTCTTCTTGAAAATTGCATATTCTTGATTTATTTTTGTTTGTGTTTTGGTGAAAAACTGTAAAATTGGTGCTAAATTAATAAGCATATTTCCTTTTTAGGATGCAAAGGAGCATATCTTTGTGCATTAGCTGATAAGCTGGGTCCATCACTGACAGAAACAGATGAAAGTAAATCTAAATATCGTTATCTGGCTATATTGTTTGAGTTTGGAATTCAAAACGCTATTTGTTGATGTGGTTAACAAGTGTCTAATTATCATTTGTTCTTTCTATAATTCATTCCTTCTACTTCTTCTATTTTGATGATGATGATGATGATGATGATAATGTGTTGTTTGCAGTTGTCAGGAAAATCACCACAAAAACACCACCAGAAGTTGTTGAACAAGGTGAAGTTGTCTGCCAGCAAAAACTATATCATGCAACTTTTGATATTCTGTTAGTATCATTTTTTTCCCTCATCAACTGAGAGCACCTCACCTGCATTTTATTTCTACTGGAATTATTTCCCACATGAAATATGCTTGGTGGAAAATATCACATGAAGAAGCAGATAATTTTCTTTTGTTGTCAAAGAAGAAAATTTGGTTGTAGCCGACCTTACCTACTAGGATAAGACTTTTGTTTGTGTTGTCAAGGAAGAAAATCTCTTATAGGGCCGGTGGCACAGGTCGATAGAAGTAGACTGAGAAAACAAGCTGAGATGAAGTTTCAGTACTGGCTTGTAACTGGTATTAATGGCTTGTAACGTGCATGGGTAATATTCATTCATTAACAGCCATACAGTGTCACATGGCTATTGGTTGGCTCCTAAAATCTGGGGTGAGTGCTAGGTGCTCCTGGCTCCTATTTGCACCAAAATGAATTTCATTTCTTAGGTGAAGTGCATTTTAGCCTAAATGAACTGGTATTTAAAAAGACTTTATTGGAATCTTTTTGAGATTTGATCAGTGATGTTAAGGTTTTGTGCAGTTGAGCTCTTTTCACTGGGTTTTGGTGTATTTTAAAGCAAAATGCAAAAAAAATACAGTGAGTGGCTTTTGCTAGTGAATTTTATTTGGGTTAGGATAGTTTAAATGGTTTCTATGTGTGTCTAGATTTGGATCCTTTCATACAAGATTCTCACATGAGTAGATCGTATAGTGATCCCTAAAATCCCTAAACAGGGTCCCCCAATATTTTCCTGCCTAGTGCATATTATGCCGACTCTCCTTTCTCTCATCAAAAGACCTAGTCATGACCTCTTGTGACTTAGGGTTTTGATTTGGATCTCATAATTTATTCAATGAGTTGCTTTGACAGATTTACAGAGGGATTGTAGAGTATTTCAGGTTGATTTTCAGTTAATTTGTTATTGTTATTTTTCTGTTGGGAGAATTCCTGGCCATTCTGCTCTAACGTTTCATTGATAAAGCTAATGCACGTCAAAGGCATTTGTTGTCTGTAAATTAGTTTGAATTTGATGAAATGAAGCTTTGGTTAAATGAGCAAAGGAAGCCATCCCTTTTCCCTCTCTTCTGTCTTAATGAGCCAGTTTATATTCTACTATTTGGATTTTATCTTAAGTACTTATGTGTCAATTGTAGTGCATGACAACTAGACTATGTTTGTGTATGTTGGTGTTTTTAATTAGTTAACACATGAATCTTAGTATGAAACTCAAAATTAAGTTTTGTAATAGTTTTCATTATTCCTCTTCTATGAAAGATTGAAAATTCTGTTCAAACCACTTACATGTTCTCATGATTCTTTAGGACATCTTGCTTCATGTCTGGCATTTGGTTTCTTGTGAAATCTTCTCTTTAGTTTACTAACTGCAATTCTTTTAATCTTAGACGATTGTGATGAAAAAATTGAAGTTGCAGTTGATTATGAAGATGTTAATGAAGAGTGTTTTTTTTTTTTTTTTGGATCAGCAAAAGACAATATTATAGTAGATATGGGTACAAGGGGTGCCCAACCTCATACAAATACAAGAATCCTCTAATCTCAATCCTGAATACAAGTATCTGCATGCCTTTAGCAGAATCTATTGTCTATAATCCCAGTCAATCTAGCTAACCATATCTAAGCTATAATACCTACAAACCCTTCAAGCATATCATAGGGTTCATTGACCATTCCAAAAAAGAGAAAGAGAATCCCTTGATCTTGTTGGACAACCACAACCAAGATCTGAATTTTATCAACTCAAATACACAATCAAAGTCCAGCTTTTCATTTTTAAAGATAATACTATTTCTATGCAACCATAAAGACCAAACAGATGCAAACCAAACAAAGGACCAAGCCTGGCCAAATTTCTCTCCATAAATAGCACAGTTATGTTGCAAGAAATGTGTTTTAGAATCCTTTGGCAGCCCAACTTGAACACCGAACCAGCTATAGCATTGCTTCCACATCGAAGATGAAAACCTGCATGTGAACAAAATGTGGGTTGTTGTTTCTAGTTCATCATGGCAGAATGGGCAGAGAAAATCATGGTAATGTATAAGGATATTGTGCTTCCTCAAGTTATCTGTTTTTTGGATCCTATCAAGTATCGCTCTCCAAGCAAAAACTGATACCTTAGATGGGACTAATCCCCCTAAAAACAGCTAAAGAAAGAAGTATCATTAGCAGACAGATTTTGTTCTTGTATTACACCATATGCTGATTTTACAGAATATACCCTACCCTTGTCTCTTCTCCAAAGCCACCTATCACAGCAACCTTGCTTCATTTGCACTTGACTTATGTCCCGCATCAAGTTTTCTAGCATAGATTTCTCCCACTCAAACAAGCCCCTTCTCCATTTAAGTTCCCATTCCCACATTCCATCCTTCCAACATCCAACTTCCCCAACATAACAGCTTTGTTGCACTGAATTCATGAAAAGCCTGTGGTACTTTTTACATAAAATCTCTTCCTCTATCCAATTTCAAGCGAAAACTTGGCTTTCAATCCGTTTCCTATTTTCCATGAAATATTTTTGTGAAACCAACCTTCATCTTTGTCTCTCTTACAAACCACCCTTAGATCTCTCCACCACATGGATCCCTTATCCATACCCATTAAATGTCCCATCTAATTAAGTTCCCCATACTTTGATTTTAGTAACCTACACCATAGATTATTTTGCTCATTCAATATCCTCCATCCCACTTTCCTAGCAATGCAACATTAAACTTTTGTAAGTTTTTAATTCCAAGTCCCCTTTCTTCCTTTGAGCAACACACTTTGTGTGACACTCATTCACATGGAACATAACCTATACTTATTTACTTACTTAATAATGCGAGTAAAATTTTTCTCCGCTTTAATAATAGAAAATTTGTAAATTTAACAAAATTTAAAAATAGTAGTAAAAAAATAAAATCTTTATGTATTCATCATAAAACTGTACATCATGATTCCATAATCATAAAAATAACTAAAATACAAGAAGATCAAAATATATATCAAAATAATTATTACTTATTCTCATTACATTAAAATGATCCTAGTCAAAGCAGTGTCTATCTGTCCTATCCCATAAAATAACAAACTATCAGACTAGCTCTATAGGTCCTCATCAACAGCTAGGCCTTCATTAATAACGATCAATCATGCATAAAAGAAAAAGTAATGGAGTGAGGCGATTTGTTCTAAAATCACGTCTACATGTATGGTAGGAATTCTACCATAAAATATAGATAAAACACAGTTGACAATAAAAGGGGACCTAAAGTATATTCTATGTTATACAATCATTGACTAAGTATGGATCCATACTTTTCATTACTAAGTAATAATTCTTAACAGAACCTGGAAGTGACTGGGAGACATATACCTCATCAACGTCATCACATGGTACAATTCTCATCATCATTGAGGAAAATAAAAGTCAGGATATCCATTTATAGAGGTATGCTCTCAAACCTATCCTAGAATGTTAAGCAATTGTCGGGGTTATCGAGCTTGGTTAGGCGAATATCCCAGCTCAAGGGCACTATCCTAGCCATTGGGACTTTCACCACTCAATGCCTACCCCTAAGACCTCCACAAGTGGGTCCATGCATTTAATTCCTTAGTGTACCAAAATGTAGCTTCCTTAATAGGGTGCCATGCCACAGCATGTTACTTATTTTACATTACTCACTAATCTATCAACTTCCTACTTTTCAAACAGAGGTTTCCCTAGTCTCAATTAATTTGAGCATTAGTACAATCAACATTTTTGCCTTATATTGCAGAAATTGTACAATACCTAAAATTTTAACAGAATAAAGATAGTAATTATAGTTTAATTACTAAAATCTTGGTAGAATAATTTTAGTTTTCTGAATTTGAGCAAAGTAATAGTTTAGCGAGTGCATTTTAATTTTCTAAAATTAAGCAGAGTAACAGCTTGGCAATTATAATTTAATAATCTAAATTTAAATAGAGTAAAAACTTAGCAATTATTAAAGTTTAACATCAAACAATATAACAATAACAATAATAATAAAACTTAAGCCTAAACGGGTTTAAGGGAAAACCCTTCCTACCAACATGCAAAGTGACAATAATTTAGAACCAACCCAACTCTCCCCATTACCTCTAAGGTGGTTGATGAAGAGGATGGAATTGTTGATGCAAAGCTCCTAGGAAGAGAACTTTACTAGTTGTTGGAAAGCTAGTAAAATTTTAGCATAAAAACAAAGTAAAAGAAAATCTTTTTTGGAGAGAGAAACTCTCTAAGAATTTGGCTAGCTTGAGAGAGTGGAAGATGTGTGAAGAATGTCCAAAATAAATGAGTATTTATAGGAGAAGAAGGGAGCACAGGTGTCCCCTACGTGACATAAGCCATTATGTCATAAATAAGATTTTTGATTTATTTTTAATTCAATTAAAGGACAAATATGCAAAAATAGGGACACATATCAATTTTAGGTGGTGAATTATCCCCTTGTTTGTTGAAAACGTGTTGGGTGAGCTGTCCTAAAGCTTCCCAATAAAAATTTTATCTGTATGTGAATTAACCAATACCGATAAAATTATTTAAACTTGAAAAAATGACTTTTACTATCAAAAAATGAAATTGAATGAAAAACTGGAAAAATATATTATTTTTCATCAAAAATAAATTTCTAATAATAAATTGTAATTTTTATTAATTTATTTCAAATTATATATATTTATTTTGTATTTTTAAGCTAGAAAATTCATAAAAAATCTATTTTAATTCAATAAATACTAAATTTTTTATGAAAATTTTAAAATTAAATATTTTATCCATAAATAAACTAAAATTACCATTTTTACCTTTCTGGATGTCAAACTAATATTGACTAGGCTTAACAGACACTAAAGGGCATTTTGGTCATTTTACACTAAAACTCAAGAAAATTTCCAGAAAATTTTAAATTTATATTTTAATATATTGGACATGATTTCAAGTTTAAATTGATATTTTAATGTCAATTGAATTTTTTTCTCGTTTCAGTCCTTAATGTTGAGAAATAGGGACAAAATCGTCATTTTCTAATTTTTTCGGGCTCCGACTCAAAAAAATCATTAAAAATATCGATTAAATAGCTCTTGAAATTTTGAGTGTAATGGTGAGGATCAGAGTTTTGAAATTCCTTCCCAATTTTTCAAAATCACATTGTCAAATATTAGAAAAATAGTTGAAAAATTGAAATAGAATTGTTATATTTTTCATTATTTTTCTTTCAAAATAAAATTTTTATAATGAAAGATAAAATTTTCAAAATATTTTGAGGTCAAAAATTCTAGTTGGTTTTCATAGTCAACTAGGGTTATTTTTTTTATTTTACAAAAATTATCTTAATAAATTTTCTAAAATTATTATTAATTATTCTAAGTACATTGATGACTTAAAAACAATTTTTCAACACTTATAACTATTTTTGTCTATTAATTCTATTATTTGACTTTTTAGGGACAAATTGGTCATTTTACCCATTTTCGATCTCCGTTCCCCAAAATTATTAAAAGTTTAAACTAAGTACTACTCACTAATACAAATGTAATCATAGAGATCAAATTATTGAGATTCTCATCCATTTCTCTAAAAATAAATAATTAGGAAAAATAGTTTAATAGGCAAAAGTAGGAGTGTTACGCTTTGTCCCATTTAATCCATGCTAATTTCTTCCCTCTTTCCTCCCCTCCCTACAAAAAATTCCATTGGATGCTTTTGAGTCTCTTAGCCACACACAAAGGTAATTTGAAGAATGACATATAAAAGAAAGGGAGGGATGATAAGACTGAGTTAATGAGGCATACCCATCCTCCAAAGGAGAGGTGCTTATGTTTCCATAATGATAATTTTCGACTCACCTTTTGCAAGATTGGTTCCCAACTTGTTTCCTTCATAGGATTTGCCCTTACTGGAATACCCAAATATACAACAGGAATGGCTATAGTTCTATAGTTTAAAAGTGATGCATATCTATCAATGATTGTCTCCTCCACCCTTTTTCCAACCAACCTACTTTTAAAAAAATTTACTTTTAGCCCATATGCCAATTCAAAAATAAGCTCTTCATTTTGACCTCATTTTGTACTAAAACTTGACGAATAAATAAGGTATCATCAACGAATTGTAGCAGAGAAATATCCACCTTTTCATTTCCCATTTTGAAACCGTCAAACAACTTATGTCTTATAGCTTGCCTCATTAGTCCTGCTAACCCTTCAGTTACAATTAAAAAAAGAAAGGGTGCGATTGGGTCCCCTTGCTTAAGTCCTCTTTGAGGCTTGAATTCTTCTGTCAGACTTCCATTCACCAAGATAGACATTGTTGTTGATTCAATGCAGTCTCTTATCCAATCTATCCACTTGTTGCAAAATCGCATACGAGACATCACATAGCACAAAATTTCCCAGCTTACAAAATCATACGCCTTTTCAAAGTCTACTTTAAATATTAAGCATGGCTTTTTCTTCCTTTTGGCTTCATCTACCACTTCATTCGCTATGAGTACCCCATCTAACAAGTTCCTTCTCCCAATAAACGCACATTGTCTCTCATCAATTACATTCTCCAATACCATTTTTATTTGTTTGGACAGTACTTTTGCAATAATTTTGTACATGTAGTCAATAAGCCATATCGATCTAAAATCCCCCAAGTCTTGTGGGTTATCAAGTTTTAGAATCAAGGCAATGAAAGATGGATTTCCTCCTCTAGGCAACACACCATTAACATGAAATTCATCCATAACTTTTAGAATGCCTTATTTTAGTATGTGCTAAAAGGATTTTTTGAACTTGAAGGTATATCCATCTGGTCCTGGACTCTTGTTAACTCCACATTCCTACACTGCTTCTTGAATTTCCTTCTCACCGAACCTTATGGTAAGCTTCCTATTTGCTTCTTGATCCATTGATCTGAATGGTATTCCTTCAAATATTGGTTTGTTTCCATCGTCTTCTCTAAACTTGTTTTCAAAAAACTTTTTTGCTCCTTCTTTCACTCTTAATGGCTCCTCCTCCTACCTATCCTCCATTACTAGACCTTTAACCTAATTAGTTCATCTTTTCCAATTCACCATAGAACAAAAGAACTTTGTATTATTGTCACCATTTCCAATCCACTTATTTCTTGATTTTTGTGCATCAACGATTCATGTTTTCGAGACTCTTGCCAAAATTTAGCTAGCATATCGCTCCTCAGTTGAATTTTCTCCCCACTTAACCTCCCTTCTTCATCTTTCAAATCTAATTGATTTATTTTTTTTTGCTAGCAATGTAATCCTCTTTTGCACATCCCCAAAGCTTTCCCTATTCCATTTCTTTAACTCCCTTTTTAAGGCTATCAGATTTTCCTTAAATACATACGCTGCTCACCCTTGAACATAAATATTCTTCCAAGTCTTCTCCACTAGTTCTAAAAAACCCACATCCAAAAACAAACAATTAAGCACTCTGAAAGGCTTCGAACCTTAATCAACATTTGTATTTTTTAGCAACAATGGGCAATGGTCAGATACATCTCTATTTAGCATGTATTGAGCACAGCCTGGCCAAGAATTCATCCATTCCCTAGATACTAGGAATCTATCTATCCTGTTTTTTGCATACCCATTTGATCCATACTAAGTGAACCTTCTACCCAACATTGGTAGGTCCTCCAATCCCATATTATTTATGAATTGATTGAATTCAATTAATTCCCTGCTTCTAGCATGCACAATAGTTGTTTCACCCTTCCTTTCTCCGGCTTTTCTAATAGAATTAAAATCTCCAGCTAAGCACACTCTTTCACTACTACTATTTTTAACTTGTAGTTCCTCCCACATTCTTCTCTTGTCTATCATTAAATAGGATGAGTAAATAGTGACAATAATGCATGACATGTTTATTTCTGTCCACACTCCTTTCAATCCAAGGAAGCTATCTCCAATGAAGGATTCAATTAAGTCAAACACTTCTTTTTTCCACAAACATAACAATCCCTCTATTGTGTTTACAGCTGGATTCATTCTCCATTACACTTCACCATCTCCCCATATCGAACAACATGTATTCCTACCCATAGTTTCTAATTTAGTTTTTTGTAAACACAACAATTCTACCTCATGTGAGACAATTAACTTTCTAAGTGCTCTCCACTTAACCTTCCCACCCAACCCCCTAATGTTATAACTTACCACCTTCATTTGTTTATTGGTACACCCCTTTGCCCTTCACATTGGTTCACTTTACTAATCTCACTTCGATCTCTCTTTTCCAACTCCATCATTTTTTTCACCATTTCCCCTTCCTCCCTAAAGAATTTCACACCCAAGGAGCATCCTATCTCCCATAATTTCTTTGCTTCAGATGCATCATTTTTCATCCATAACATTTTATTACAATTTCTAATGTTGCAATTAGACAATGTATTACTGAGAGAATAACAAAAGCTTCTTATTACCAAAGAAAAAGACTATTTATTGCCAAAAAGAGGAATTTTTCTCTACTAAAGCCTTTGTATGTTTGGATTCCAAAGCTTGTCTTTGTTGATGAAAATTATGAAGAATTTGAAAAGGAGCAAGACTTAATGAATGATGATCCTAAAGTTGATAACATCTCTTTAGTTGGTAATATTTTTTTACATGAATTTTGCATCACTTTGCTATTTCTATTGTACTTTGTATGCTTTTAACTAAAGTTACATGTTATGCTAGTTTTGATCCTCATAAAAGTACAAGAAAGTTTGGTTCTTGTGATCTAGCTTTAGTATTTTATGTTCATTTAATATTAAATTGAGCCAAACTTGAGTCTGGGTTTCAAACTTGAATAATCTGCTTGAATTTGTATATAATTATTAGAATTGAGATTTGAATGAGCTTGCTTAGCTCAACCTCAACAGCTAGCTCAAGAGCAAAGGACTGCCCAAACCTTATAAGGAGTAATTTGGCCAAATACCTAGTTAATTTGGGATTTTAACAACACCTCTTTCATGACTTGGACCATACATATAGAGCATGAAGTTTGTATGATTGTTCTAGGAGTGGCTTTGGAGTAATAGCTTTGTGTTTGAGCAAAGCTTTTGTTGAAAATCAAATTATGATTTTATATTTATTATGGTTTATAGGCAAGTAATATCTAGTTCAGGGGAAACAAAATATTTTCTATTTATGTACATTCATTACAATAAAGCCTATATAAACCATTGGCCATTGTGTTTTTAGACACATGATTTCTTTGCAAACCTATCGTCTGGTTCTCTTATTCAACAGCTTTGATCTTGCCTCCCAGATCATCACTTTTGGTCACTCTCGAGGTGGATTATCTCACTCCAAGTGTCGTTACAAATGTAACAATGGAAACTTCATGGCAAACCTCCACGCGTTGCCAATGTTGCCCAACAGCCTTCGTTTGACACCTCGTAGCCAGCTTAGCAACCTCGGGCCACTCCTGTAGCATATGAAGACTTTATCCAGTGGTATGAGACTCTTACAGCCTCTATCTCATTAATTGCATCCCTTCCTCTATCTCAAATGATCAGGTTCCACACTCACTTTTGTTTCCTTATACACCGCTCCATCCAATTCTTCCTCAGGTCTTTGGCTCCACCTACTTTGTCCATAACCTCTTTTCGGCCTTGACAAACTTTTTGCTTGGTCCCTCAAATGTGTCTTGCTCAGGTGTCATCGGCTACAAAAAGGTTATTGTTGTTTCTCTCCTACTTTTAAATGTTACTTCATTTTTGTCAATGTTACTTTCTTTGAATCTGTTCCGTACTTTGAGTCTGCTTCCCCCTCCTCACATGTTTGCTAATGACATCTCTAGTCCTCCTTCCCTCGTTCCTCTTCCCACAGTCCCATAGGATGTCCCATTGATTCCCCAATATGTTACGCCAGAGCATCCCCTGGTTGTGCAACCTCTGTAGATATATCAATGTCACAACACCCCTAATACAGTTGAGACGACCATGCCAGATGCTTCCCCAACGCCAACTCCTTTACTAGATCCAATCCTACAATCTGATATTGACTTGCCCATTGCCCTAAGAAAAGGTACCCACTATACTTGTAACCCCTCTCCTCATTATTTTACCTTGAGTTATCACTGTCTCTCTCCTTTGCATTATACTTGCTTCTCTTTTTTTGTCTTCGATGTCTATTCCTAACTCTCCAGGTGAAGCATTATCTCACCTAGAATGGCGGCAAGCGATGAATGATGAGATGTGTGCTCTCTAAAGCATTGGTATCTGGGAACTAGTTCCTCTTCCCCCTGGCAAGTTCATAGTTGGGTGTTGTTGGCTTTACACTTTCAAAGTTGGTCTTGATGGCAAAATAGATTGTTTCAAGGCCTGCCTAGTGACGAAGGGTTACACCCAGGTGTTTGGGCAGGATTACACTAACACTTTCTCCTCGGTGGCCAAAATAGCTTCTGTTGGAATCCTCTTCTCCATGGCCACCATTCGCTACTGGCCTCTATTTTAGCTTGATATCAAACATGCTTTCCTACATGGAGATCTTGAGGAAGTTTACATGGAGCAACCACCTAGATTTGTTGTTTAGGGAGAGTTTTCCACCATGGTCTATCGGCTTCACAGGTCCCTCTATGGACTTAAATAGTCTCCCCAAGCTTAGTTTGGCTGATTTCATATCGTTGTGCAGCAGTTTGGTATGATTCACAGTGAAGTTGACCACTATGTCTCTTATCGCCATTCTCCTCAAGGATGCATCTATCTCATTATGTATGTGGACGATATTGTCATTACAAGCAATGATTAACATGACATTCTTCACCTAAAACAGTACCTCTCATGTCAGCTCCAGACTAAAGACCTTGGTAAGCTTATGTATTTTCTAGGTATCGAGGTTGCTCAATCCAAGGATGGTCCGACAGTCTCTCAGAGGAAATATGCTCTTGACATCCTTGAAGAAACTAACCTATTGAATGCCAAGTCAGTGGACAACCTTGTGGATCCTAATGTCAAACTACTACCCAATTAAGGGGAGCCTTATTGGATCCTAGGAGATATAGGAGGTTTGTGACACCCATTCACATTGAATACAACCCATACTTATTTACTTATTTAAAAATGCGAGTAAAATTTTTCTCCGCTTTTAATAAAAGAAAATTTGTAAATTTAACAGAATTTAAAAATGATAGTAAAAAAATAAAATCTGCATGTATTCATCGTAGAACTGTACATCATAATTTCATAATCAAAAAAATTATTGAAATACAGGGAGATTAAAATATATATCAAAATAGTTACTACTTATTCCCAGTACATCAAAAAGATCCTAATTAGAGCAGTGTCCGTCTACCCTATCCTATAAAATAATAAACTATTAGACTAGCCCTATAGGTCTTCATCAACAGCCGAGTCTTCGTTAACCGCAATCAATCATGCATAAAAGAAAAAGTAATGGAGTGAGGTGATTTGTTCTAATATCACTTTTACATGTATGGTAGGAATTCTACCACACAATACAGATAAAACACAGTTGACTCAGTATGGATCCATACTTTCCATTAGTGGGTAATAGTTCTTAATAGAACCTGTGAAGTGACTAGGAGTACATAGACCTCTCTCAACACCATCACATGGTATAGTCCTCGTCATCATTGAGGAACAAAATAACAATTTAGGATATCCATTTATAGAGGTATACTCTCAAACCAATCCTGGAATGCTGAACAGTTGTCGGGGTTATCGAGTTTGGTTAGGCGAATATCCTGGCTCAAGGGCGTAACCCTGGCCATTGGGACCTTCACCACTCGATGCCTACCCCCAAGACCTTCGCAAGTGGGTCCCTGCCTTTCATTCCTCAGCGTACCAAATTGTGGCTTCCCTAGTAGGGTGCCATGCCACTGCATGTCACTTGTTTTACATTACTCACTAAACTATCAATTCTTAACTTCTCAAGCAGAGGTTTCCTTGATCTCGTTTAATTTGAGCACCAGTACAATCAACATTTCTACCTTGCAGAAATTATATGATACCAAAATTTTAATGGAATAACAATTTAGTAATCATATAAAATTTTAGCAGAATAATAATATAGTAATTATAATTTAATTACTAAATTTTTGGCAGAATAACAACTAAATAAATGCATTTTGATTTTCTAAATTTGAGTAGAGTAACAGTTTAGCAAATGCATTTTTATTTTCTAAAATTGAATAGAGTAACAGCTTAGCAAGTAAAATTTAATAATTTAAATTTGAGCAGAGTAACAATTTAGTAATTATGATTTAATAATCTAAATTTGGGCAGAGTAACAACTTAGCAAAAATTAAAGTTTAACATTAAACAATAATAAAACTTAAGCCTAAACGAGTTTATTGGAAAACCCTTCCTACCAACATGCAAAGTGGCAATAATTTAGAACCAACCCCACTCCCCCCATTACCTCTAAGATGGTTGATGAAGAGGATGGAATTGTTGGTGCAAAGCTTCTAGGAGGAGAAATTCTACTACTTGAAAACTAGCAAAATTTTAACATAAAAACTAAATAAGAAAAATTTCTAGAGAGAGAAGATTTTAGAGAGAGAGGATCTCTAGCTTATGGAGGAGAAGAATGGTGAAAATCTTGTCCAAAGGCATGCCTACTTATAGAGAAAAAATGAGATTAGGTGTACACTTTGATGACATAAGCCATTATGTCATAAATCCCATTTTTGATTTATTTTTAATTAATTTAGGGACACATATCAAAGTTAGAGTGATGGATCAGCTATTTCTAGTTTGTGGACGTGCTCCCTTAGCTGTCCAACTTCTAGATGTCAATTTTATCTGCAGGTAAATTAACCGGCACCGATAAAATTGTCTAAACTTAAAAAATTTGACTTCTAATATCAAAAAAATGAAATTAAATGTAAAACTGGACAAATACATTATTTTTCATCAAAAATAAATTTCTAATAATTAATTTTAATTTTTATTAATTTATTTCAAATTATATATATTTATTTTGCATTTTTAAGCTAGAAAATTCATAAAAATTCCATTTTAATTGAATAAATACCATTTTTTTTTGAAAATTATAAATTAAATATTTTACCCATAAATAAACTAAAATTACCATTTTCACCCTTTTTGAATGTCAAGCCAGTATTGGCTGACTTATTAGACACGTAAGGGCATTTTGGTCATTTTACACAGAAATTCCAGAAAATTCCCAAAATTATATTTTAATATATATGACACAATTCCAAGCTCAAATTCACATTTTAATGTCAATTGAATCTTTTCCTCATGTCAGCCCTTAATATTGAGAAGTAGGGACAAAATTGTCATTTTCTAATTTCTCCAAGCTTCAGCTCGGAAAAATTATTAAAAATCA
The DNA here is from genome assembly GCA_004329165.1 of Spatholobus suberectus. Taxonomy (NCBI): domain Eukaryota; kingdom Viridiplantae; phylum Streptophyta; class Magnoliopsida; order Fabales; family Fabaceae; genus Spatholobus; species Spatholobus suberectus. The sequence continues at coordinate 75,205,993 of CM014730.1, read as the reverse complement.
CGATTAAATAAATCTTGAAATTTTGAGCAAAATGGTGGGAGTCAAAATTTGAAATTCCTTCCCAATTTTTCAGAATTGCATTGTCAAATATAAAAAAAAACAATTGAAGAATTAAAATAAGATTGTTATATTTTTCACTACTTTTCTTTTAGAATAAAGTTTTTATAATGAGAGATACTTAATATAAAATTTTCAAAATATTTTGTGGTCAAAAAGTCTCTGGTTGCTTTCTATAGTCAACCAGAGGTATTTTGGTCATTTTACAAAAACTGTCTTAATAAATTTTCGAAAAACTTCTAAAATTATTATTAATTATTTTAAGCACATAAATGATTTAAAAATAAATTTTAGGCACTTCTAACTATTCTTATCTATTTTCTCAATTATTTAGTCTTTCTAAGGGCAAAATAGTCATTTTACCCTTTTCCAAACTCCGTTTCCTAAAAATTATTAAAAATCTAAACTAAGTACTACCTAGTAATATGAGTGTAACCATAGGGATCAAACTTTTGAGATTCCCATTTGGTTCTTCAAGAATAAATACAGAATAATTAGGAAAATAATTTGATATGCAAAAATAGGGGTCTTACAAGGTTGGTCGGAAAGCTAAACTGTCTCACAGTCACTTGTCTAGATATTGCACTTGCAGTGAGTGTGGTAAGCCAGTTCTTGAACTCTCCCTATCAAGATCATTGGGATGCGATAATTCAGATACTGAAATACATTAAGAATGTTCTAGGCAAAGGCTTCATTAATTTATAAAGATAGAGGACATGCTCAGATAATTGGTTACTCAAATGCCGACTGGGCTGGTTCACCCAGTGATAAGCGATCTGCCTCCGGGTTTTGTGTACTGATTGGAGGAAACTTGATAGCCTAGAAAAGTAACAAGCAAGTGCTGTGGTGAGATCCAATGCTGAAGCAGAATACATGGCCATGGCTTTAGTAGCTTGTGAACTTATGTGGTTGAAACAACTTCTCAGAGAGCTCAAGTTTGAAGAGTCTACGCAAATGATGCTAATTTGTGATATCAAGCGGCTTTGCATATTGCGTCCAATCCAATCTTTCATGAAAAGAGCAAACATATTGAGCTAGATTGTCATTTTATCAGGGAGAAGATCGAGTCAGGAGACATTATCATGAGCTTTGCCAACTCTAGTGACCAGTTGGTGGATGTCTTCACTAAGTCCTTAAGGGGTCCAAGAATTGGTTATATATGTAACAAGCTAGGAGCATATGATTTATATGCTCTAGCTTGAGGGAGAGTGTTGAAAACCAGATTATGATTTTGTTGAAAATCAGATGATGATTCTATATTTATTATGGTTTATAGGCAAGTAATATCTAATTTAGGGAAAGCAAAATATTCTCTATTTATGTACATTCATTACAATAAAACCTATATAAACCATTGTCCGTTGTGTTTTTAGACATATGGTTTCTCTGCAAACTTGTCTCGGTTCTCTTATTCAACAGCTTTAATACCCTATCATTTAGCACAACTTAGCTCAATTCAACAACTAGTCATTCTGTGAGGGTTGAAGCCTGAAAATTCTTAGAAAAGAAAATTAAAAATGCTTGGTTTTCCTTAATAAATGGTAGGTGAACTTCATTTCATATTGGAGTCTTGCAGTTCACATATGTTAGCTTTGTTCTTTTAGGGGAGCAAGAAGAGAGTTTTTATAGATACATCTAAAGAAGGGAGTGCTCTAGAACATGAATTACAAGTTGACTCACTACAAACTAAAGAATTGGACGCTGATGTACAAAAACTTGAGGAGTTAGCTTTTGGGCTAGCTATTCCCATATTCAGAATATTACGAGGGCAAAAACATGACGTGCAAGAGAATAATACTGGAATATAACAGTTTACTTCGAAAGAGAAAAATCCTTCTACATCTAGCAAGACTTAATAGATAACTCTAAATTATCATATTTTTACTGAAAGCAAAAATAAAATATCTCTTCAATCCTTAAAATATGAAAAAAGTTTAACAAGATATGCAATATAGAAGTTTTTACACAACTGATTCTGTTATAACTTTCAAGGTAATTATTATAAAAGTAGATAGACTTATCATTTATAGCGGTTTATGATTGAATGACATTGGTGCAAATATTATTTATTCTAATTTAAAAAGGTGACATCCAAATTAAACTGACCTAGATTTAGAAAAAAAAATTCTATACACCAACAACTCAGGAACAAACTACTTGTAGAGGCCTATATAGGTAGAAAAAAGAATGCGATATTTAGCACCAATATATGGTTGTTGGTGTGCTTGCAGAAATATCTGAGTTGATTAAGCGTGCAACTACCCAGCATTTGACCGAGCAATAAGAACAACCAATTAATGGCCTCTTTTTTAGTGTACCCAAGGAAGAGTTTCACGCTATTTTCCTGTCAGCAATGAGGACATTTTGCCAACATTGGATCCATCCAAGCCTTTGGGGCCTTATCGTGCATGCTGCCTTTCTCCTTCTGAATGAATTTCTATAACTCAGCTAGTTTCTCCTCCAAATCAAGCCCCATGTCTAAGTTGTGTCCTTTTGTGTGCTCAAAGTTAAGCTGGGAATCTCCCGTGTATCATTTAATCTAGACTGGGTGCCTTTGCTTATGGCTCCACAACTAGTTCCATGTTCTTCATCAAGTTTGTTCTGTTTCGGTATATCAAACTATGCCAAGTATAACATTAGTTCTAGATTTGGTGTACCAGGGACGTGCGTGTCTTGATGAAAACTACATATCTACATTAATAAATATGTTATTTTGGTGTCTTAAGAATAATCTAATTGTTATCTTATGCATATGCTCATTTATTTTAGCTTCTTTTTGAGATATTTTTTGTTTCCACAAGAATCCTTATTCGGAGATAGTCCTATTTGAGACATTGTCAGACATTAAATGTGAACACTTTTTTTAGTAGAAATTCAAACCTTAATTTATCACATTGTAAGGATTAGTCTTTTTTGCTAGACCCAACCCCTGTTAGTGCTTATTTTAGAGATATAATTACTTATTTTTGTTAATTTTAAAAAATTAATAATGATGATTATTTCACTTTAAACAAACTTTACCTGTCATGGATGAAGCTTTAAAGTTGGCCTTACTACCTAATGTGAGCTAGTAGTCATTATTAGCCACAGAAAAGATATTCATACATAAATAATGAAGTCATTAGCTGTTAACCAACACCCACATTATTGTATGAGCTGCATATATGAAGAACTTGGTCCAATCATTTCTTACAATACATGATAACTATCAACTATCAAGTTGTGTTCAAGGGCAATGGATATCTGTAGTTTGTTACAAATTCCCGCTACTTGAAATTCTCATCCATTGCATCAAGGGCTAGAGACACAGATGCCTCATTTTTTAACAAATTAGAGGCTAGAGCTGTGTTTCTGGTAGAACTTGGGAAAATGTGTTTTGGTAGAACTTGGTTTGTGGCACTATTGTTTTTGGGGCTACACATGGTACTCTAAACAATTCCCACCTCTGCTTGAAATTTTCTAGGGCACTATCCCATGCATGGTGTTGATTTCAGCTTTTAGGGTACTAGCACTTTTTTTACCTTCTAGCACCTTCGTTATCGCTGCAACAAATTCTGCTTAAGCATTAGGCAAAGGATCAACTTGGTTATCCATTATGCCTGTTTATAAAAGAAATAAAGATGGGTTTTCTGGACTCCTAATTTTAATGTAAAAGTATGTAACAATTAAGTAAAAGCGAACAAGAGATCAAACGCAAAATTAGTATTATTTGCGTGAAAATGAATCACATTCGGTATACATAAACTAAAAATATATGAATGGATAGTTAATTCAAATGCTACATGCTTAATTTTTTGTAAACAATGTCTCATGCACAAATTTTGTGTATGAAAAAAGAAAATTCTAAAACAGTTAGCCTTATCATATTGAAAACTATACTCAAATATGATTACTAGGTAAGGAGGATACCTCTAGTCTTGAACCAAAAACTAAAAATTATGCCAAATACAATCAATTGCTCCAAATTCAGAAAAATTATATAATACAAAATATGCTATGTATCCTCTCATTTGCAAGGTATTCAGTGAGGGTTGAACATAGCCAAGAAGTTTACCTATTCAACCCCTTCCTCGTCTAAACAAAACATTTTAACATGAAGATCCTCTGTTCAACAACTATACACCTTATGACAATGTATCAATTACCCTACTTGATGCAACCAACAGTTATGGAATTGCAAGTCTCAAGTTTCTTGAGAAAAAAACAAACTTCACGTGCAACAAAATAGTTACTTAGTATGTCATTTTACACTATTTGTTCTATGGGAAAATCAAGAAACTAAGGGGGCAAAGGGAAAAAAATTATTCTTGCACTCCATTAGTATGAAAATAGTGAGGACAACTAAATGGTTCCTCATGTAGAGCTGGACCAATGTCAAAAGTGACACAACACACTTGACCAACCTTCAAACAGTCAACTGAATTGATATGGCTCGCACTTGCATATTTATCATTCTTTGAATATCTTTCTGCAATTATAACAGAAGCAGTGATGCAGGAAAAAGGCATTCATCAGTTGACTTTAACATAGCAAACTCTCAAAGAACCAGAAGAGAGAGTGGAGTTACACTGACCTTGCTGTATAATATTATGAGCTCACAATATTACAAACGTAAGGAGTTTCAAAATGACACCAAATTAGTTTGGGTAGCATTTGTACAGCAACATATCAATTATGTTTAGTTTTTTTAATCACTCTGAGTAACATACAACTAAGAAAAGTTGTTACTAAATTCATTTACTGCTTTTACAAATTACTAGTACTACTCCTTGGATAGATTGAAAAGTATTTTTTTTCCTTTGCTGTCTTAATATTTAAACTTTTAATCTACAACACAATTTTACACAAGACTTGGGGTCCCTAATTTCAAATTCCTTAAATGGAGAGCTTGATCGAAAGTCCCTGTGAAGCATATGCAGTCACTGCATTAACTTATAGGGTTGCGGTCCATTTTCTATTATAGTGCATGTACTTTGGGTTTGTACTCATTAATTTGTATATTTCATATGGAAGCTTTTATAATTTTACCTTTAGGATAAATCTGATTTAGAAAGAATTCTCTACTATTTAGCCCCTGAATATTAAAGACAAGTTTATGAATGGGCAATAAAATAAAATAAAATAAAATAAAAATTTGGTATGGTGAATATGGATTAAGTTTGAAGGCATTTTGATGCTCTGCATTAAAATGTCGAAAATCATGGGAAATAAAAATAAAGGAAGTACAATAAGTCCACTACTATTACGTCCATTGAGTATATGATATATGTCACTTGAAAAAATGAATTGATGCATTCATATGAGTAAAAACTAGCATAAAATTATTAAATAGTTCTGCATCCCGGGGATTAACTCTACTAGAGTACACCATACAACATACACATCAGTTTCTGAAATAGCTGTGGCATTTGATCTCAGCTTCGATTATTCCAGTGTCAACACCTGAAATTCAAGAAGAAGCCCGTTACCTTTATAGTTTGGAAATTTTGAAATACATAGCAAATGACAGAAAATGAAATTGTAACTACATAAGCAATTGATTAGGTTAGAGTCAAAGGCAACAGCAAATGCAATTAACCATCTACAAATCTCAATTTTATTTTAATTTTAAGTCTAAAAGGAAACCGTATGAGTTAAATATTTAAAAAATAAAATAAAAACCAATTGACAAAAGAGTACTATTATAAATAAAACTACTATTAAAATTTGGCAGAAGAACCTGTGTGAAATTTTCAAAATGAATGAAAGGTTGTATCCTTTCATGAAATTATGTTTTTATTCATGTAAAGATGTAAGTATAAACAAATGTGACTCTTCACCAAGAGTCATGAGATGTGTCTCTTTGAAAGACTGTATCTCTTCACCAAATGGCATAAGATGATCTATAAATAGAATCAATCTACATGCAGAAAAAGAACAACAAAAAACAGAATTCGTTAGATTCTTTGCATTCAAATCATTTCCTTTCTTCCCTTATGTGCAGAGAGAATTAAGGAAACTATTATTCTATAAATTACCATTGACGATATGCTTGATGTAAGTGTGCAAACTATGTCAAGGAACTCCATTATATCCTAAAGGGGATTCGCCAGGACACCCTTTTGCATCCAATTCTATAGAGATTGGTGGGGGCATATGGACCCTAAAGGTTAGTTTTACACACACCTTGGAGACTTGCACTTTTTCTTTGTTGTTTCTTCTTTCTTGTAGGACAATTTTCTTCAATGATTTCTTATGTGATATTTCTTCATTATTGTGGAGTCATCACCACCAATATGCACCAACAATCTATAAGTTTGAATACCAGTCAATAAAGATTGCACTAACAATTTTTAGGTTCGATTTTGCTTCTAACAACAATGACTACAACTTTGAAGAATATGGCTTTTGATATTGTCAAACTGGTGGAAATTTTGTTAATTGGTTTCTCACTACTTTGAATGATAGATTCTAAATGGTATGCATAACATTTTATTTGACATGTGTCAAAACTCTGGAGCAAGGTACATGATGGAAGATACAACAAGTAAGATATTTCTTGTTATTTGTTTTTATAATTTTAAGATGATTGATAATAGGCCTCTCATAAACAAATGCATGACATTGAATGTATTCTTAATGTCTACAAGCAAACACATTATGCATATAGATGAAAGCATATGATTGTATCTTCAATCATTGACAAATTTCCTTCTTCATGAAATGACTTTAAAAAGTCCAAAACATCAAAAATATGATATTTTTCTTGAACAACTGGGGCAGTCACCTTCGTTTAGAAGAAGAGTGTCATAAATAAGATGATACTAAGGAACTACATGTTCAAGAAAATGTGCATGTAATGGGGCAAGGTTCATTGGGAAAGTTCTTTAAGAAAAGGAAGAAAGATTTTGTTATTCTTGTAGTGTCACATGGTAGTCATGGTAAAATTGCATTGTGACTCTGTCAACCGTTGGATCGAGCTGAAATTTGGTCATCAAATTTAAGATACACAATTCTTAAACTTGAATGGTTGGATCGTTGATTGATTACCTGTGGTGAGAGATATTCAGTCCGTACAGTGTACGAATTTTTTGATACTTTCGTCTTCTTGATTCTCTATTTGTAAGTTTGTTGTTTTAGTTGTTTGGTTAAGTGATGAACATGGTTTGTGCACTTAACTGAGATTCTTTTATACTCCTGCTTTGATCTTAATGTTAAGTTTGGTTACATTGGACTTAAACATTGCTATTGAAGGATCTAATTGTAAATAGAGTAATATCCATAGTCTTTATAACAATATAAAGAAATATTGCAATTCCTATGATGAAAGGATTGACAAGGAATATGGTGTGTAAAACATCATTAGGGATGAGGCTCAAGCCCATATCTAATTAATCACCAATGATGGAAACTGTAACACCCTTAACTATCAACATTTTTGTAACTCAAATTCGAGCTCTAATAGCTCAGTAGTAGAAATTAAGATAGATTTTTTTTAAATCCTTTAAAACTGAAATTGTAGCATAATATAAAATGTGAAATCTTTTTTCACGTAAAACGAAATAAGAGTTTTACCACCAAACCATTAAATAAAATACTATGATAACAAATACCAATAAAAATGAAATACAATTTAAAGCTCTACAAAAATGCAGCTACATATTCTTGACACGAAAAGAGTTTACATTACATTCTAATGACATTATAGCACGGTCTACTACACAATTGGATACTCCTTCATATTAGAGTATTACCATTCTAATCCCAAGGGAATACCAGTTTTGACATCACACCAAATTATTTCGACATCTGGTATTATAGAATCAAACCATGAACTCGTCGTTCCATAGGAACAGGTCTTTTACATCTTCAACTACGCTTCTGCCACGTCACTCTAATACCATCTTAGTTAGGGGTTGTAAGCCTTATGATCCATGTAGTGCCTCAAGCCAGTGTGACTCTTTTGTCAATACCACGCATTCCTAAGCCATGTACCTGCTCACGTATAAATCAAAAGGCAATTTGCTCCCTATTTCCATTCCAAACATTTGTAGATAAAGGAAGGGACGGATTAATCATGGGCAAGAACCAAACAATTTGAAACCAAGAAATCAAATAAACCTAGAGACCCACCCAAACCATAGTTCATATCACAGAATTAGTATGGCAAACATTAACAAAGCCATATCATACAATAAATTATAAAACCATGTATTAAACATTACAACATATAGTAAAGAGCACATTCACAATTCATAATAAATTATCACAGCATATGTAAATATCATAGTCATTACGCACACATAATGCATCCCATTCCTATGTTACACACAAACAAAGATTTGATGTATGACCTATCATCTTTCTTTTCAATCTATCAATCATTTCTACCAAGTTTCTCAATAAATCCAAATGGTAGCACTACAAGTCCGTCTGTACTACTACCATCCACAATTGATGCATCCCATACCACACCAATTCGGGGTTTTATTGAGACACTCGTTAATGGAATGCATGTGGGCCCATAATCTACTAAGTGTTCATCAATATCCATGGGAAGTGACTAGGAGTACATATACCTATCTCACACCAAGGTACAATCTTCCTCATCATCGAGGGAACGAGCAATCTTTCAGCTCAAGACATTCATAGTCCAAATAGAGGTATACTCTCACACCAATCCTGGAACACTGAGCAGTTGTTGGGGTTATCAAGCTTGGTCAGGTGAATATCCAGCTCAAGGGTGCTACCCTAGCCATTGGGACCTTCACCGCTCGATACCTTACTCCTAAGACCTTCGCAAGTGGGTCCTTGCCTTTCATTCCTCAGTGTATCAAACTGTGGCTTTTCCATCCAAAACACATGCCATCAGTGCATGGTTTACAACATCAATACATATGCATATGATGTATGAACATCCACATGAATAATATATTCAATTATAAACATTCATAGATAGCATTTCTATCGCACATTTTGTCAATTCAATTGCACTTTCACTTTCAATGCCACTTTCGACAATTCAATCATCCAATTAACTCAGTTCACCATAATATATCACATTATTCATCTTTCCTTTGCTTTTCATAACCAAAGTCATTATCATTCGCTATTCAATCCAAATAAGCTCTCATATATGCTATCATTATAAAACATTAATTATAATTTTAGCTAACTCAATAGCAAACCACAATTTCATGTCGAACACTTTAAGGTTCAAGCAAGTACATTATGTCCACCGACTCAAGATTCCTAATCATGCATTCCATTTAATTGGTTACAAATCATGTAATTCATCTTAAGCTCACTACCAATTAACAAACCAATTACATCATAAGCATTTTTTTTTGTTTTCTACCATATTGTGATACCCTGTTTTTGTTGATCGTTTTGGCATAGCAAATGAATTTTTCTTTCAACTGTCTTTTGCATTTTAACCTTCAATATGTCTGGTTTCTAAATATAATTTTTTCTAATCTTTATAAAATCATTTAGGAGTCCAATTGATCACTTTTTTCGTGGCTGGTTGCTGTCAGAATTTGACAGAACAACAGTCAATCAAAATTTTTCCAAATATTCATCACATGAAATTAGATAACGAAATTTTATAGGGATATTCTAGACATATAGAGGCATCTCTCTACCAAAAATCATGCAAAAATTCCAACCACACAAGAAATTATACACGAAAAACAGAGGCTGTTCTACTGCCATAAAAATTCAGCAACTTGTAATTCAATATTTAAGCATTGTAATCAAGCAATTGACATATATTTCAAGCAATTCCTTTATCAAGAACATCATACAAGGCCCAACTAAGCTCTATGTGGCCAATCATGCAAGCACATTACAATTAGAATCCCCAAAAGTCATACAAATGAAATTGGCAACATACAATTTAACAAAACCACCATCTAGGCCATTTTCATTCTTGAAATCAAATTAGTTTGGTTTCTACCCCCCTTACCTATAGTGACTCGCGGCTGTCAACAGGAGGGAAGGAGAGGGCTTTGCAAATTTATGCTCTAATCAAGTTTCTAATTGCACAATCAAGACAAAATAAGCTTCAATTAATGTTCTATAACAAAAGCTCCTTGAGAATTTGAAGAAATTTCAGGAGGAGACAAAGAGGAATTGATGGAGGGTGGTGGTGGTATGTGGGCTGCATGAAAGGAGAAGAAAAAGGAAGAATAAGAGCTTCCACTCACCTTGGCTTGTTCACAAATAGAAGTGGAGAACCTTGGAAGCTTTGGGTCTTGAGAGATTTTGAGAGAAATTGAGAGGGTTTGGAGAGGAAGAAGAGAAAATGAAGTGTGTTGGTGGTGAGGGTCATGAGTTTATGGAGCTAAGGGTGAGGAAAATCTAATTTTTCACCACTAAGTATTGACACATGTCACTAAAGTGTCCAATTATTAAAATTTTCATTGCATTCTTTTTAATTTCGACACAATGAACTTACTAGGAATTGTGATTAATGAAATTAGACTTAATCTAGCCCTTCTTTGGTCACATATATGAGGTTTATCTACAAATAAAGCTAAAAACTATCAGTTTGTTTTATAAGTGATTTTATGAGCTATTTATGAACTTATTTTTAGAAAACTACTACACAGGTTTTAGTTTGTGTTTTCCTTGTTTAGGTAAGGTCTAGACACACTAAGAAACTTCCTGTAATTTTTTGTAATTTTTAAAGCTCATTTAGTGTTTCTAATTGTGCTCTATAAGTGCCTATGAACACTTTTTATTCATATATGCTAAATTATAAAAATTCTTGAAAATTTCTAAAAATTCATGATAAAATTTTAATCATTTTTCTAAGCTTAAAAAATGTTTTTCTTAAATTATTTTACTATTCTACAGTTTATCTCTTAATTATCTTTCTTTATTCTAATTTATTAATTGCAATAAATCTAATTTTATTTATAAAATTACCAAAAATTATTTTTATTTCTTAGATACCTTTCTAATATTATTCTAAGACTAGAATATATTTTTCTCAACTTTAGAAATGTCTCTGCTATTTATTTAAACATTTTTATATAATTTCAATTATTACCTTTATTATTATTGTTATTATTAAGTCTAGAAATTATTTATTCATTGAAGCTAAATCAAAGCTTTCAAAATTTATAAATCTTTACCTGGACTTTTGATTAATATCACAAGACAATTAAACAAATGAAAATTATTAGATAATTATTTAACTAATATTTTGAGGATGTTACAGAAACCCGACTTACACTTGAGTAGCATCAAGTCTTGAGTTCAATGGCGAAAGTACATTATTAGAGTGATTGTAAGTATTTAACAATAGATACATCCCAAGGTTTTAAAAGTACTTGGACCATAATGAAATAAAAGGGGAAGTTTGAACATTTGTTCTTAATGGACTTAGAACATGTATGTGTTGAAGTGTTTATAATGGGGCACTTTTGATAGAGTCTACCTATATGGGAGTGAAGTGTGGCCGCTTCTTGGAATTAAGGGCTTAACCCTTAAAGCTCTCATGAAAAGGATACTTGACACAAGGCCTTATCAAATGTGTCACTATAACAATTCATTCAATGGTACCGAGATTGAATGTGTAGGTTATGCATGCTTGTTCTAATGATTATTTGGTTCAAAGCTTGTCTACCATAATATTTGGAATAAGTGAAACCCATGACTTACTAAGTAAAGATTCAAATCATGAGATACCTTTATCTGAAACCATGTGATTTCCAGAATAATGGGATTTGGATGTATTTTGAAAATGGTGGGAGAGTGTGAGAAATTTTCAAAATGAATGAAAGGTTGTATCCTTTAATGAAATTATGTTTCTATTCATGTAAAGGTGTAAGTATGAATAGATGTGACTCTTCACCAAGAGTCATGAGATGTGTCTCTTTGAAAGTTTATATCTCTTCACCAAACGGCATGAGACGATCTATAAATAAAATCAATCTACATGCAGAAAAAGAACAACAAAACACAAAATTCGTTAGATTTTTTGCATTCAAATCATTTTCTTTCTTCCCTTATGCGCAAAGAGAATTAAGGAAACTATTATTCTATAAACTACCATTGATGATATGCTTGATGAAGGTATGCAAACTATGTCAAGGAGCTCCATTGTATCTTGAAGGGGTTTCGCCAGGACACCCTATTGCATCCAATTCTATAGAGATTGGTGGGGGCGAAGCAAACCTAAAGGTTAGTGTTTTACACACACCTTGGAGACTTGTGCTTTTTCTTTGTTGTTTCTTCTTTCTTGCGGGACAATTTCCATCAATGATTTCCTGTGTGATATTTCTTCATTGTTGTGGAGTCATCACCACCAATGTGCACAACAATCTTTAAGTTTGAATACCAGTTAATAAAGATTACACCAACATAAGCAGTGTGATATATCCACATTCTCTAGTAAGAGAATTATTAGGTCATTTTCCCTTTATTTTACCAACAAGAAAGGATTTTCTAATTTTGCTTAGCTCTCAAGAGACTTTCACTATATTCATTCTTTCTTTTGATGATTCCATTGAGCAAGCAAGTCCAATCTTAAAGAGTGAAACTAAGCACTTTTCAATAGTTGAAGATTCTGAGTGTTTTCCTCTTCTATTTTTGATTCTCCTTGTTTTGGTTCAAGTGGTGGGTCCAAAATATGTAAAAGATTATCAAGATATGAATTTTCCACAAATTTATGAAAATTTTGATCATCTTCAAAGATTTCATTTGTGGGTCTTCTTCCAATAAGCATCTCCAACACAAGAATCTTGAAATAGTACATGTCACCATTCATAGATACTTCAGAACCTACTCCACACTCTAAAATATATACCAAAAATTGTCAATACTTAGCAATTAGTAAATAAATATCAAGTTTTCATCGAAAGATAGGGGAATTCATAAAAACATTAATTCAAGAGTTTAAAACATACCTGGAGGAGCATAGCCAACAGTTCCCTTTATTCTATTTGTACTTGTTTGCTTAGAAGTGGTACCATTAATGGTTGAGAGAAGTCATGCTATGCCAAAATCACTCACATGAGCAATCATGTCATCATCAAGGACATTGCTTGGCTTTAAATTACAATGAATGATCGATTGCTCACATTCATGAAGAAGATAATGTAATGCAGAAGCAACATCAATCATGATATTTAATCTTCGATCAAGGTTCAATGTTCTTGAATTCTCTGCACTTAGTGTCCTTGGATACAGCCATTGCTTTAAGCTTCCATTTTTCATGTTCTTAAAAGTTAGAGCTTTAAATTCTTGACCTTTGTAATTTGTGCCTAGGACAACATGTTAAGATTTGTACCAGATTTTGATGTATAATATTTTTGAGTGCATTGCATTCAGTAATGAAACTCTTGTAAGCTCCTTTTTTTTTTTTTTTAAGGTTTAGCACCTTTATGGCAATAGCTTTGTCTTTTAACTCAAGAGTTCCTTTGTAGATAGAGATAAAATTTCCAGACCCTATCAAGTTTGTAGTTAAGAACCCATTGGTTCAGTTGTGTAGGCTTTGGTATGAAACTTTAGCCAGTTGGTCAATTGTTGATGAATCCAAAGATGGCTTCTTACTCCTTTTCCTCATCTAGTAGATAGTTAGAATAATTGACAATATGAGAAGAAAAACAACCACACTAACTATCATTGTTTTGAACTTGTGGTGTTTTACAAGTTTTTTACCTTTGACAGGGCATGGTGGTAGATGTAGTTTTGAAATACCTCCATAAAGTTTACTGTTTCTAGTAACCACTAACCCAGGTGCATTTCAAAAGATACCTTCAGTTGGTACCTCACCATCCAACATATTGAAAGATACTTGAAATATTGTAAGAAAGAAAGGTTCTGCAGAACATTAGGAATTGATCCAGACAAGCGGTTTCGTAAGAGATCTAAACGTTGAAGACTTTTGAATGATACCGAAGAGGATGGTATGATTCCTTCTAAGGAATTCCCTTGTAAATAGAGGTACTCTAACATTATGCATTCTCTGATGGTTCTAGGAATGTCACTAGATAGATTATTCTCTGACATATCCAGCCAATTGAGATTTTTTAGGTTGCCCTCTTCTTCCTGATAGGAATTTTATAATTCTTAATTAATTAATTTGGGCTACATATTATAACATTTATACAATAGCTATTTACAATTTAAATTGGGCTTAATATAAGTGATCTATTTTAGTGAGCCCATTAGACTACCAACAGAGAATGATATGGGCTTAAGGAGTGGAAATCCAGTTTGGCCCATTAGGGAATAATGGGGAATCCTAATAGGTTAAAATGTAAGGCATGGTTATGGTCTCCAATACACCAAATCGAAATACATCTCTCATTCTCCCCATCAAAAGAGGAGCATTGAATCCCATCTAAGGAATCCAGTGATTTGGTTAAGGAAGATCATTATACCAATTGCTTACGATCATCATCCAGTTTTCACTGCGATTATTCAATCAACCCAATGGATCCAGATATTCCTCAAAACTTAGAAACCCTAATAATCTAACATAATGTGTATTTAGAGAATCACTGTATTATAAAGCATGATTTCAACAAGTGGTATCAGAGCCACCATTATTGTTAGATTATTGGGATTTATATTTGTGGCTTTCTTTTATGCCTGGATGCATTTTATTCAATGGCTATTTCCCCCCCTAATTTGTATGAATTCTATCTTGGAAAATTGCTGTATACGATAAAACTGCACATCATCTGTGAATGTTTTACGAGTCATATATGGATTTGCGATGCCATTACTATATAAGGAATATATATATATATATATATATATATATATATATATATATATATATATATATATATATATATATATATATCGACGGCAAGCGTCCTTTTTGTGATTTGGATTTTCTTTTATTAAAAGTTTTTTTTCTTTTGTCGGACACCTAATTACAGGGGTTTTTCAAGTGGCATATATATGCCTTACATTCAATCGTTCTATATATGCTAGATTGAATATAGACCTGAGTTCTTTTTTCGTAAAGTTTTCTTTTAGCCAAACGATATATATTTAAATGGTTTTGGCATTAACATATTATCCCAAGAAGCTTGAAACATTTACATTATGTTTGAAACATGTTTACACATTTCGGAATTGGCTTGCGTATATGATATATTTTTTGATTTGCATGTCATTTTTTTTCTCGAACGACTTTGTACTGTCACATTTTAGTGTAAATTTGGTAGATTATGGATCCTCTATTTTATTTATATTTGTCCAGTAATTTTTTAATTAAATTGGTTGAAGCCATATATTACCATAGTAATCTCTATTGTGGAATTGATTTAATTAAAATTGCATAGATGTTAGTATGATATTATTTATGCGAATTGTGCTTGATCCAAAGGAAGACACCATTTGGCCAAATAATATTGTGCCTGTGTTGATAAATATGTGACAATTATAAAGTTTTCTTTTCTTCATGTGAATAATATTCAATCCAAAGAAAGGCTATTATTTGATTGAACTAATTGTCAATATTTGACCATTGCATTGAAAGTACCATTTACAAATTAATTTCTCTATCCACAGACTAGGAATTAATATTGTGCTTGGTATCTTGTGATGGGTCTATTACATGGATTATATGAACATGTCTTGTTGTATTATATATGACTTGCTTGTTATTACTGAACATATTATTAACTTTTGTTCTCTTTTTAGTTTTTATTGCTAGTGCTATGAATGTTTCTGCTCAAGTTAACAGTATCCCAATGCTAAATGGGACGAATTTTAAGGTCTGGAAGGAAGCCGTAGAGATAATTCTCGGCTGTATGGATTTGGATCTTGCACTTTGGATAAAGAAACCCACTCCTACTCCGAAAAACCCTTAAGAGGTTAAAATTGAGAAGTGGGAATGCTCTAACTGAATGTGCTTAATGATCATGAGGCGTTGCATTCCAGAAGTGTTTTGGGGTTCTATTTCTGAGAGTTTGAGTGCAAGAAAGTTCTTTGAGGAAATTGAGCAATATTTTGCCAAAAATTAAAAAGTAGAGATGAGTAACCTTTTGGCTAAACTCATCTCCATGAAGTATAAAGCCAAAGGGAACATAAGGGAATACATTATGGAGATGTCTAATCTTGCATCAAAACTCAAGTCACTCAAGCTAGAAATTGGTGAAGAATTGCTTGTGCACTTGGTTTTCATCTCACTTCCTGCACACTTTGGGCAATTCAAAGTGCGTTATAACACTTAGAAGGACAAATGGTCCCTCAATGAGCTTATATTTCACTGTGTGCAAGAGGAAGAGAGGTTGCAGAGAGATAAGACTAAAAGTGTTCACTTGACTTTGACCTCTCAGAATAAGAAAAGAAAGAAAACTAAGCATATTGCAAAAGGGACTTCTCAACAAAAGAAACAAAAGAAGAATGAGGAATTTTACTTGCTTCTTCTGTAAGAAATCAGGACACATGAAGAAAGAGTGTTCCAAGTATGCTGCATGGCATGTAAAGAAAGGAAAATTTCGTATTCTAGTTTGTTCTGAAGTTAATTTGACTTTTGTACCAAGGGATACTTGGTGGGTAGATTCCGATGCTATTACTCTCATAAGTATAACCATATAGGGTTGCCTGTGGAGTCGACTGCCAAGTGATGATGAAAGATTCATCTTTGTGGGTGACAACAATAAATTTGCAGTGGAGGCTATTGGAACTTTTAGATTACAATTGAAAACCGAATTTCATTTGGATTTATTTGAGACTGTAATGGTATCACCTTTTAGATAGAATTTGGTTTCTATTTCTAGTTTGGACAAATTTGGATTTTCTTGTTCATTTGGAGATAATAAATTTAGTCTCTACCAAAATTCAAATGTCATTGGTTTTGGTTCTTTAATTGATAATCTATATATGCTTAATGCTATTAGTTCTCATAATGAAATACTACAAACAAGTTCGCATGGTACAAAGTGCAAATTAAATGAGAATTCAGCCACCTTATGGCACAAGCGTTTAGGCTATATCTCTAAACAAAGAATTCAAAGACTTGTGTCGGATGAAATTCTTAAACCCTTGGATTTATCAGACTTTGAAGTTTGTGTTAAATGCATCAAGGGTAAACGAACAAACATAAGAAAATTAGGTGCCAAAAGGGCTACGGACATCTTAGAACTAATACATATAGATATTTGTGGTCCTTTCCCTCCAGCTTCTTGGAATGGACAACAATATTTCATTACGTTCATTGATGATTACTCTAGATACAACTACCTATATTTAATACATGAGAAGTCCCAATCCCTAGACGTTTTTAAATCTTTCAAGGTTGAAGTTGAGCTTTAACTTGGAAAGAAAATTAAGGCTGTCAAATCTGATCGTGGTGGTGAATACTATGGTAGATATGATGGATCAGGAGAACAACGTCTAGGGCCTTTTGTGTTTTTCCTCAAAGAGTGTGGCATTGTTCTGCAATACACAATGCCAGGCAAATCTAGCATGAATGGAGTAGTAGAACAAGAAACCAAACTCCTAAGGATATGGTGAGAAGTATGATCAGTCATTCTTCTTTACCAGAGTCATTTTGGGGAGAAACCTTAAAAACTACAGTTTTCATCCTTAATGGGTACCAAGTAAAGTAGTTAACAAAACCCCTTTATAAGCTTTGAACTAACAAGAAATCAAGCATTAAGCACTTACACATTTGGGGTTGTCCAGTTGAGGCTCGACCTTATAGGCCACATGAAAGAAAACTGGATTCAAGAACTGTTAGCTGTTATTTTGTTGGATATACTGAATGCTGTCAGGGCTATAAGTTTTACGATCCCACTTCAAGATCCTTCTTTGAGATAGGAAATGTGAGATTTCTTGAGGAAGTTGAGTTTTAGAAGGAAGACAGCATTAGGAATGTTGTCTTTGAGGAAGAACCTATTCCTAATAGTGATCAAGTCCTCATACCTATTACTGTTCAATATACAACTCTGGTAATAGAAGACAATCTTCAAACTATTGTTCCTAACATTGTTCTAGAACAAGACAACAATGAGGTTCTCCCTTAAATACCTATAGATCAACCTCAACAACCTCAAGAAGTGCCATTAAGGAGATCCATTAAAGAAAGGAGAAGTACAATTCCGAATGATTATATTGTCTTTCTCCAAGAACATGAGGATGGCATCGATTTAAAAGAGGATGATCCAATCAACTTCTGTCAAGCTATGTGTAGTTCCAACTCTCAAGAATGGATTGATGCCATGAAGGAGGAGATGAAGTCTACGCAAGATAATGACATTTGGGATCTCGTGGAATTACCTAAAGGTGTGAAATCTATTGGTTGTAAATAGATATTTAAAACCAAAAAGGATTCAAAAGGTAATATCGAGATATATAAGGCTCGTCTATTTGCTAAAGGCTTCACTCAAAAGGAAGGCATTGACTACAAAGAAACCTTTTTCCAGTATCTTCAAAGGATTTTTTTTAGAATGATTATGGCATTGGTAGCTTATTTTGACTTAGAGCTTCATTTGATGGATGTCAAGACTGCATTTCTAAATGGTGACATTGAAGAAATGATTTATATGGTGCAACCAGAAAATTGTGTCAGGTGACTCAAAGTCTATGGTATGCAAACTAAAGAAATCCATCTATGGTCTCAAACAAGCTTCTCGTCAATGGTATCACGAGTTCCATCAAGTCATTACTTCATATGGTTTTGAGGCAAATGTAGTTGATGATTATGTTTACCACAAATTCAGTGGGAGTAAATACATATTCTTAATATTATATGTCGATGATATACTGCTTGCTAGCAGTGATATAGGCTTATTGCATGAAACTAAGAGATTTTTGACAAAGAATTTTGAAATGAAAGATCTTGGGGAAGCCTATTTTGTGTTGGATATTAAGATACTAAGAGATCATTCTCAAGGTATCCTAAGGTTGTCACAAGATAACTATATTGATAAAGTCTTGGATAGATTTGGCATGAAAGATAGTAAACCAGGAGATACCCCCATAGCTAAGGTAGACAAGTTTAGTCTCAAACAATGCCCTAATAATGATTTTGAAAGAAATGAGATGTAAAAGATTCCTTATACATCAGCAGTAGGAAGTCTAATGTATGCTCAAGTTTGTACTCGTCCCAACATAGCATTTATAGTGGGAGTTTTGGGCAAATACTTGAGTAATCTTAGAATGCAGCATTGGAAGGTAGTCAAACGTGTGACGCATTATTTAAAGAGAACAAAAGGGTATATACTCACTTATTGGAAGTCTAAAAGTTTAGAGATCATCAGATGCTTTTACTTTGATTTCGATGGATGCCAAGATAGCAAACGCTCCACGTCTAGATAAATCTATATGTTGGCTGGAGGAGCTATCTCTTGGAAGTCTGCTAAACATACTCTTATAGCTTCTTCGACTATGGCTACGAAGTTCATTACTTGTTTTGAGGCATTCAATCATGTGATATGGCTGCGAAACTTTGTCACTAGTTTGCTTGTGGTTGATGGCATTGAAAGGCCATTAAAAATTTATTATGACAATAACTCGGTAGTTGTTTACTCTTACAACAACAGGAGTACTGCAAAATCAAAGTTCATGACATCAAATTTCTGATCGTCAATGAAAGAGTTCAAAATAAATAGATTTTCATAGAACATATAGGGACAAATTTTATGCTAGCTGATCTATTAACTAAGGGCCTGATACCTAATGTCTTTCATGAGCACACTGCTCATATGGGTGCTGTTCCTAAGGATAGCTTAGTTTAGTGGGAGTCTTATATGTTTTGCTTTGGACATTTTATGTTATTCAATTTTTTACAGAATAAAGTTAATGGTTTATTATTCTATTTTGATTGATCTCACTAAAGATTAAAGAAGGACTAGTTGGTAATAGGCATGATTAAGATCACATGGCATGTAATTTCCATGCCACTTATCCATATTTGATCTATGTCATTTAGTATATGTAACTGTGGTGATCATTGTGGTTTTGTCACATTGGATTGTGATAAAAGTCGTAAGTGATTCCCTGTTGCTATATGAGATGGACTAGATTGTTTCAGGAGAGTCTAAAAGTAAATAACATACAGTCGCATGCCTAAGGAGTTTTTGTGATATAAATGTCTAAGGTTAATATGAAGCCCAAGTGGGAGATTGTTAGGAATTTTATAATTCTTAATTAATTAATGTGGGCTACACATTATAACATTTATACAATAATTATTTACAATTTAAATTGGGCTTAATATAAGTGATCTATTTTAGTGAGCCCATTAGACTACAAACAGAAAATGATGTGAGCTTAATGAGTGGAAACCCAGTTTGGCCCATTAGGGAATAATGAGAACCCTTATAGGTTAAAACCTAAGGCATAGTTATGGTTCCCAATACACCAAATCGAAATACATCTCTCATTCTCCCCATTAGAAGAGAAACATTGAGTCCTATCCAAGGAATCCAGTGATTTGGTTGAGGAAGATCATTATACTGATTGCTTGCAATCATCATTAAGTTTCCGTTGTGATTATTCAATCAACCCTATGGATCCAGGTATTCCTCAAAACTTAGAAACCCTTATAATCTAACATAATGTGTATTTAGAGAATCACTGTATTATAAAGTATGATTCCAACACTTCTAGTATACTACCATTCAATAAGTTTTGTGACAAATCCAATAGGTTTGTTAAGAGAGGAAAGATTAAAAATCTATACAGGTGTGGTTCCTCTAAGGTTGTTTTACCAAAGACCTAGATATTAGAACTTTTGGAAGTTTCCTACATTTGGAGGAATATTCCCTTTTAACATATCATCTCCTAAACCCAAATAAAACAATTGATTAAGGTATCCTATGAAGGCTCTTATATTACCTGATAGCTTGTTTGCGCTTGAGTCTAACTTTTGCATTTTCTGAAACATCCCAAAAGCTTTTGGGATAATCCTATCAATGTAGTTATCTTCCACCATCAAGAGAGTTAAGCTAATTACATTTCCTATTGTCGTAGAGAATTCTCCTGATATCTGATTACCTTAAAGATATAGTTGACTGAGTTGGGTGGATAAATTGCCAAAGGAATTCGACAAATGACCTCCAAAGTTATTGTACAACATAGCTAACACTTGCAACTTACTATAATTTGTCAATGATTTTAAAAACTCCAAATCATTAGTTGAATTGTCACCTAGACTATTTCCATCCAAAGATTAAATTAAAGATCTAGTAGCTTCCCCAGACTTGGAACTTGTCTTGAGAAATGGTTTCTAAGGATAACAAGTTTTGAAAGGATAGATGCATTTGTGATGGAAGGTGGGATTGGACTTGAGATTTGATTCTTCTCAATTGCAAGGATTTCTAGTTTCATAGGGCATCGGGCCATGGCACAAATGAATGTTTTTAGCTAAAGGATACAATTGAAGTGCTAATCAAATGAGGGAGACTGGATCGCTTTGTCAAGTGGAATGGGGGTTGTAGTGATAGAGGACGATGCCCTTCACCACCAAGAAGAGAGAGATCCAGGAGCCCAAGGAGGGGGCGCTTTCCACCATGGAGAGATAAATCACCACACCAACACAGTCCTGCAAGAAGCCACTCACCACCCCAGCCATTGTGAGACGATGTTGAGGTATATGCTATACGCTGCCAGTCTCCCAAACAGTCGTCATCTTGGTGGCCCACACGATCTCTCGCCCATTCTCCCGCACAGAGTCATGAGATCATATACGTCATTACAGGCAAATTCTCAAGAGGAGGTAAATCAAACAACGTGAGAAAGAGGCATGCTAGAGAGATAATGACAACTTCTTCTATGGTTCGTGCTGGTGATAGCCCCGTGAAGAAGAGGGCACCTCCCTTGATCTTTGACGACTTTGACTGCACCGACGTTATGCCAAACCACGAGGATCCTTTAGTGGTGAATGCTTTAATGCCAAACAAGGAGGTTCATAGGCTACTGGTAGACATCGGCAGCTTTGCCAATGTTATGTTCTACGAGTTATTCAGGAAGCTGAGAATCTCAAAGTCCAAGTTAATGCCGTACAACGAAGATTTGATAAGATTCTCTAAACATCACATAACGTCGGTGGGTTATATAAAGCTCCACGTGACATTCAGGAAGCCACCATGTACAAAAATCTTAACCACGTGGTTCATAGTTGTGGATGCTAAGTCCTTATATAATGCAATCTTGGGTAGACCGATGTTGAATGCATCAGGGGCTGTTATCTCGGTCTCGCATTTGGCTATGAAATTTGTCGGTGATAATGTAGAGGTAATCACCCTTTGGGGAGACCAGAGGAAAGCGAGGGAATGCTACAATGAGTCCCTTAAAGTCGGTTGTAACCTCGATAAAGATTATAAGCCCAATCCCAGATAAGGCGAAGTACTCCTAACAGAATTAGACTACCGGGATGAGATAAAGAGAGACACTTGGATACTCTGTCTAGAACCGGAAGGAGAATGCATCCCAGTTTGGATTGGCAAGGAAAAGGATCAAGTCATGAGGATTAGTGCTGACCTAGACGAAAAAATGAAGGAAGATCTGTCAACGCTTATGAAGAATAATGCTAGCTTGTTCACGTGGAAGCCGGCAGATATGCCTAGGATAGACCCCAATCTCTTTTGTCACTAGTTAGAGGTTGATCCCTTTGTGAAATCAATATGTTAGAGAAGGAGAAAGATGGCCCCTAAGCGCTTACAAGAGATTGATAAACAGGTGGAGGAGTTACTCAAAGCTGAATTCATTCGAGAAATGAAGTATACCACCTGGATAACCAATGTAGTGCGTGTGAAGAAGCAGAATGGTAAGTGAAGAATGTATGATGATTACACTGACCTAAATAATCACTTCCTGTAGGACTTATACCCTCTGCCTAACATTGATAAGCTGGTGGACGGTTCGTCCGGATTTCATTATCTGTCTTTTATGGACACTTGCTTCGGATACCCGGGCAATCAAGAGAAAATGGCTTTTATAACTGAGAAGGCCAATTGCTATAAGGTGATGTCCTTTAGGTTGAAGAACGTTGGGGCTACATATTAGAGAATGATGAACAAGGTGTTTAAGGCACAAATAGGGCGAAATCTGGAAGTATATGTTGCTGATATGATCGTGAAAAGTGCCACCCCTTCGGCACATCTTCAAGACTTGGAAGAAACTTTTGCCTAGTTAGAAAAATTTAATATGAGGCTAAACCCCAACAAGTGTGTATTTGGTGTCTCGGCGGGAAAGTTTTTAGGGTACATGTTATCTAAGAGGGTGATTGAGTTAAACCCGGAGAAGTGCCGGGCTATACTAGAGATGAAGAACCCTTAGAGTGTGAAGGAGGTTTAGAAATTAACAAGGTACCTAGCTGCGTTGACGAGATTTATGGCCAAATCGATGCAAAATGCTCTCCTTTTTTTTTGGCTTTTAAGGAAAGGCAAACCTTTTGAATGGACAGATGATTGTGAAGTTGTGTTCATTAGGTTGAAAGAGACTTTATCCTCTCCCCCCTACTCATTAAACCCAAGATGGGTGAAGTGTTATACCTATACTTAGCTGTGGCCGATGAAGCTGTGAGTGCCACACTTGTACGAGAGACACCGGAAGGGCAAAAGCCAGTCTATTTTGTAAGCAAAGCTCTCCAAGGAGTTGAACCAAGATATCCCAAGATGGAGAAGGTTGTGTTTTCTCTGGTAATGGCGGCTAGAAGGTTAAGGCCATACTTCCAGTCGCATCAGATTATAGTGAGAATTGATCAGCCAATTTGACACATCCTACACAGGCCCAAGTTAGCGAGGAGGATGACAACATGGGCCATAGAATTATTAAAATGTGGGATTCAGTATGAACCGAGGTAGGCATTGAAAGCTCAAGCACTAGTCAACTTCATACCAGAGTTGACTCTGGTGGAGTCCTCATCTAGAAATTTGACTTGAACCCTTTTTGTAGATGGGTCGTCCAATGAGAAAGGAAGCAGAGCCGGCATATTGTTGGAGTCTGTGGACGGCGTTGTGTTAGAACAGTCATTGACTTTTATGTTTCCCACCTCCAATAACCAAGTATAGTATGAGGCATGTACAGCCGAACTCATTATGGTGGCCGACATTGACGTTGTGTTGTTGCGCGTATGTAGTGATTCTCAATTGATGATCTCGCAAATTAATGGGGCCTATCAAGCCAAAGAGCCGATACTGCAGAAGAATCTGGCAAAAGTTGAGACTCTCATTGAAAAGTTTAAAAATATAGACTTTTTCTATATTCCCCAAGAGAAGAATGTCAGGGCAGATATTTTATCGAAGTTGGCTAACACGAAGTCTTTCGGCAATAACAGGACGGTTATTCAATAGACACT
Source organism: Spatholobus suberectus (assembly GCA_004329165.1). NCBI lineage: Eukaryota > Viridiplantae > Streptophyta > Magnoliopsida > Fabales > Fabaceae > Spatholobus > Spatholobus suberectus. Next base: position 75,181,677 of record CM014730.1, on the reverse strand, counting down.
GCATGAGCCTAATCTTATATTGGCGACTGAGTAGGAGAAGAGTTGGATATCCCTTGTTATTAACTATCTGAATGAAGGCGTCATCTTAGAAGATAGAAAAGAAGTAATGAGACTAGAGCAAGTCGCAGCTCATTTTTGCATAGTGAATGATAAACTATGCCGACGTGGCTTCTCACAACCGTTACCTAGATGTTTTAGAAAACTGGAGTTTGAATATGTGATGGTTGGGATACACGAGGGATGCTGCGACCAACACTTAGGAGGTAGAGTGTTGGCTAAGAAGATACTCAAAGCTAGCTATTATTGGCTAACGATAGAAAATGATGCCATGGAGTTCGCTAAAAAGTGTGACAGATGCCAAAAATGCTCCGACATTCATCTGGCCCCCCCTTGAAGAATTGAGAATGATTACGTCCCCATGGCCTTTCATATGGTAGAGGTATTAACATACTCAGCCCCTTTCCCAAAGCACCTGACCAGGTTAAATATTCAGTGGTAGCGATCGACTATTTCACCAAATGGATCAAGGCAGAAGCATTGGCCACCATCACGGTGAGGCATGTGGAGAACTTTGTATTCCGACAGATTATTTGTAGGTTCGGGATATTGGATGTTCTAGTGTCAGATAACGACACTTAATTTACAGACAGGAGCTTCCAAGAGTTCTTGGTCGGGTTGAAGATTAAGCAACACTTCACATTGGTTGAACACCCCCAAACAAATGGGCAGGCAGAGGCAACAAACAAAGTCATCCTCAGAGGGCTCAAATGGTATTTAGATGAAACAAAGGGGTGTTGGGTTGAGCAACTACCACATATCCTAAGGGCATACCGCACAACCCCCACTCTTCCACAGGAGAATCTCCTTTTTGCCTTACTTACGGCATAGAGGCAATAATCCCAGTAGAAATTGGAGAATGGCTAACTTAAGGCTGGAGGATAATGATGGACTACTGCACTTAGAGTTGGACATAGCGGAAGAAAGAAAGGAAGTGATTGCCATAAAAGAAGCTGCTTTAAAAAGATAGGTTGCGGCGAGGTACAATAAGAAGGTCGTGCATTACACTTTTGAGCCTGGTGATCTAGTCTTGAGGTGTGCTGACATAGAAGGGAGAAATGCCAGACAAGGAAAACTCGCTGAGAAATACAAAGGCTCATACCGGGTTACCTCAAAGACTGGAACAGGTGCTTACACCTTAGAAATGCTACTCAGATGGTACTACAGTTAAGGCATGATTGGTAACGCTAGTTTTGATTTCCTAGTTATTTTAAGTTTGTAGTATAGCTGAACAAAGTCGCATACTATAACTTGTGACTTTTGTAATATTTTTTGTCCCACGTGATTAATAAAGTGAGAGTTTGCCCGCCATACAAAGCTAAATATAGGGGTGAACGAATACACAAAAGTAAAAAGATAATGCGAACTACCCTGTGTATGTGGATTCTCTCCAGCTGGGGTAAGAAGATCGCTAAAGAAGAAGAAAAGCTAATGCGAACTATTCCATGTACATAGATTCGCTCCAGTCGAGGTAGCAAGATGGCTAAAGAAGAAGAAAAATAAATGCGAACTATCCCATGTACGTGGATTTGCTCTAGACAGGGTAGGAAGATCGCTAAGGAAGAAGAAAAATAAATGCGAACTATCTCGTATATGTGGATTCACTCCAGCCGGGGTAGGAAGATCGCTAAAAATGAAGATAAAGACAAAAGCAGAAATCGAGAAGCACGTAAAGATAAAGGCGAACAAGCACAAAAGCATTTAATGAACGTGCGAAGAACAAAAAGGAACAAACATGAAAGCGTTTAGCATAGGCGTGAAAAACAATCTATATACGTAAAGTAAAGCACGTGTATTAAAATTGTACTCAACAAATGAGACAAAGTAAGCGTCAAAACTTGTCATTTATATTGAATGTATTCACATGTATACATAGTCTGAAGGAAACATAAACAAAAAAATACAAAGTAAATTGGCATCCTAGCCTTTCAATATTTGACGTTGGCAGCATTTTCTGAGACACCGGCATCTCCGGGTTCAGGATCATCATCTAAGATCACCACCTCGGTGGAAGGAAAAATAGTTTGCGTCACTTGTGGGGTCGATATAAAGCTATCTACAAGTTCCCTTGTGGCATCTTACTTATCCCTTTGAGGCTCGAAATTGACCCCGACACCCTGATGGTCTACAGCAGCTTCATTTTGCTTGGCGTCATCTTCAGCGTTGGGATCAACTGTTGGAATGGCAAGATCCGTCGGCATCATCTAACCATCTATATTTATGTGCCAAACACCATCAATTACTTCGCAATCAGGCCGGGCCCATGCAAGGTCCATATTCCTCTAGAGGAGGAATCGCACTTGCTTCATTGTGTTCTCAAAGGAGAGTTGGATGGACTCGATCCAGCTATGACACATTACTTAGGATTCCTTTTAAGAAGTTGCCATGCTAAACTCCAACTCTTGCACTGTAGCTTCCAAATCTTTGACTTTGTTTCTCAAAGCTTGGAGTTGAGAGGATAGATCTAAATCCAGCTCAATGTACTTAGCATTCACGATAAACAGTTTCAATTGAAGATCCACTTCAACCTTGGCCAATCACAATTTTTCAACTTTCTCCTCTACCAGCTGTCCCTTCAAAGATTGCACTTCCTCCTCCAACTCGACCATCCTCCGACATATTCTTCTTTTGCTAAGCGTGCCCCTTCCTCGGCTTGTTTTAGCCAGGATATGACTGCATCTTTCTCGGCCAAGATGTCTGGAGGTTCTGGTTGTCGAATGCCTCCCTCATTAGCACGTATTGGGAATAGCCATGAAACATATGGCTGAAGAGGGAGGCTAGTCCATCAAGCCCGTTTTGTATGGTGCCCAGTTCCCCCCTCATAGTGCTCACTTCGCTAGAGATTTTATCTTCAAAGATGGCTACCTTCCTAGTCAAAATATGCTAATCTGCCAGCTCTACCATCGAGAAAGAAGGCCGATCATCCCAATGCCTCTTTGCAGGTGGTGCCTTCTCTTATGCATCGTTGGTCACGGCCTTCTTCCTGGAGACAACGTCAATAGGAGTAATACTAGTAGAAATGGCCTTGGAGACTCCGGCTTGTGCGCCAACCTCTAAATATGTCACCTTGGCGATAGCCGGCCTTGTAGATATAGGCATATCCCGGTCCTCGACTTCCCTGATAATTATGCCTTTTACCGTTCTGGGGGCCAGGGGGAAGCGCCTTTATTTTCTCCACAACTTTGACCTTCCCCTTGGCTTTCCTTGGTTCTTTGGGCTTAGCTGCTTTCTCTTGTTAGAGGGCCAAGGCGAAGTCGACCATCTTCGATTTTACCATTGTATCTGCAAGAAAACATGAACCTGGTCAAGCTATACACAAAATATTAAGATAATAAAAAATAAACATATAAAAAGTTCACACAAACACACCAAAATTTTGGTGATACTCAGAAGGAGTGGTGCCAATTAACCACTGGCAGGGGATGCGGTCTTATAGGTTTTTTATTATGTCAAAAAAATGGTCCCGGGCTCGAGCTTCCTCCAAGGTCAGGTCTTTATCTTGGACCAAGAACCTTCCTCCAAGGCTCGATAACATTCTCCCATGCTTCCCTGACCATAAAAAAAGCCCCCCAGCTCTTTGCACAAGGGTGTAGAAAAAAAAATTTGTCCTTGTAATCTTTGTAGAAGTCTTGGAAGGGTTTGAGCAATGCCCGGCCCTAGATGCTTCGAAAAAAGAAAGAAGAAAATTTATTATTGTACATTTGATTGATGGGTGTGAAATAGTACAAAAATAAGTTCCAGCTATAAACAACCCCCTCTTAGTTGCACAGACCTTAGAATGCCACGAGGAAGGCCTAGGAGTTGGGATGAAGTTGTGAGGGAGCGACATTGAGGAAGTTGAGGATGGACACCTGGAACTCCGTCAACGGTAGCCTAATCCCAAGATGCTCAAAAATGCTAAGTACATAGGTAGAAAGTCAAGGTTCAAATACCCCAACGCCACAGCCTCAACCTCATCCAGCAACGTCCCCATGTTTTTCTTTCGGCCCTGCGAGCATATGTCGTTAATCCTAGGAGCCACCACGTCAAAAGGTATCTTAGCAGCACCTCAGCTCAACTCGAGACAACCAGCCAAGGTGTCCAAGGCCACCTAGTTAAAGCATGATCGAGTCCTGGGCACCTCCTTGTTCACCCAATCAACGTTTAGACTTGTCGCGTCATGGTAGGCCTCGGGAGTACTCTCCACATTCCTAATAGTTTTTCCCATCTCCCTGTCAAAAGTAGTGGAAGAAAGGTCAGAACAAGCCAATTGGGGCTTTAACTACGACCTAACCTCGGCCCTAGCTTTTGTCAACTTTTTAATCCCAGAAGTGTTGCCCAGCTCGGAGAGAATCCTCATTAAGTTTGGATATTACACCTAGGCTTTAGCATACTCCAATACCTCGTCCAGGCCGTATGCATTCCCTATGGCTTTTAAGTGGCTCCAACACTTCTTTCAGACCTCAGGGAAGATTACGATCTCAGGCGGCGAGGGTTGCTTGGGTCGACTGTCATGGGGTGCTCATTAGTCCTCCTTGCAGACCTTTGCCTACCTATCCTACCTCGAACCGCTACCCCCTTCGCATGTAGCTACAAGATCAGCTACAGAATCGGCGCAACCGACAACACCTTCTTGACCATGACAACCAGCACGGTAGGATGAAGGCACCGCCACATACTAAAATAGCCAGTTACTGGCAAAATCCACAGGCAGCTTCCACGACTACCGCGAGCGAAAGACGAAGCATTGCATCTATGCGAGTCCATCTTCGATGAAACAAAAACGCAATACAGTACAGACAAGGGAACTACTTAAAGTGAAGACAAGAATGAGAATATTACCTTAGTATATGAAATAGCTGGTGATGAAGAATAATCGAGGTAAAACAACAAGCCTTACACTTCTCGTCAGAGAAGGCAAAAAGAATTCTCATAAAGAAGACAGAAAATCTTAACAACAAAATGAGGATAAACGTACTAGAACTGTGAGAGCCTAAGCTTTTTATCTTACGGGCCTATATCAAGGCTAGGCCCAAGTCCAAGATTTTTAAAACATAATAATCCAGACAACTGCCAAAATCTTTTGGAATTCGAAGTGCTACGGAGTTTAAGATATCGAATCATTATGCATTTAATGTGCCTTAGCTATCCCAAAGATACTGCGCAGCTGTCTGAAAAATGAAAAAACATATGAACCTTTCGACTCCAAAGTCGGCAAGCCTTTCCCAGTAAAAAGTCTTACCGACTTAGGGAAAACGTCATCCCAGACCCTCTTTTAGGCTCTTAAGCTGATGATGCCTGTTCTAAGCATCACCGGTTTGGGGGCACCTATTATGGGGCCAACTTAGGCTCTTAAGCCGCGATGCTTCTCTAAGCATCACCGGCATGGGGGCAACTATTCTAGAGGTTACTTGGACCTACAAATCTAAGTCGACTCCCATGTCACCTATCCCGGCTATCACGGCCTCGGGTACCCCGGCTTGTAAACCCATGCTATCTCGAACCGACTCCATCTCTATCCCAACACAGCATAAGAAGTGCCTAACAACAAGGAACGCATGTAATTAGGTACTCAAACACATGCTGCTATGTGGCACCTAGCTCCAATACAATTTCCCTCCAAAATACACTATATAAAGGACTCCACACCCATCAGATATATACGCTCTCTCACATTCACTCACACTTGAATCCTTATTGACTTAAGCATCAGAATCCTTGCAGGTACCACCACCGAAGACGTCAACAACTACCGTGGAAGCTCACCGGAGACACATTCTTGTGTTCACCACACAACAATAAGATAGTGGGGAGGTTGGTTACAACCATGGTTCTAAATTGCAGTTGTTGTTGCAGTTGCAGGCATTGCGATTGTGGACATTATGGCTATTGCGATGCAAATTGTGGCCGTTGCAGCGTGAAATTATTATATGTGTGTACTTCACCTTTTCCCTTGCCCCCACTACCTTACCTTTCCCCTACTGGCCTACCCCTACCATCTCACCCCTTTTGCTTGCCTTTAATGCATCACACAGCCTACTAACACCTAAACTAGCCACCATCAAATGCTTCCCTCCTTTCCCTAACATTCCACACAACCACACCTATTAAAATAGAAGATTTAAGTTTGAATCTTTGTTTATTTTTTCATAAAAAATGGAATGGGATGGTGTTGTGGCTCTTTTTCTGTTTTGTTGCGTATGCATTGTAGTTGCGTTGTGACAGTTCCTATGATTTTATTTCACACCGCAATTACAGGCCATTACGGTTACGGGTAGCTCCGCAAATGCAATATTGTGGTCTCAACACGTGTTGCGGTCTGCAATTTAGAACTATGGTTACAACTTTTTTCTTTCCTCTATGCGTATTGTAACTACCCAATGCTTATAGGCACTAGTTACCCTCAAGAGAAAAAGGCAGATTATAATCAAAATATTTTCTTTCTCAAATTTTCTCTCTTTTACTCTCATCCTTGAACACCAAGAACTATTCCTAACTTTAATTCCCCTGTCCATAGGGTTTTTTGATATCCTTGGAGTTTATTCTCCCTAGATAAGTTCCATCTCAATTGGTATCAATTTTCCGTCCTAGGCCTCATACAATGGCAGATGCAACATAGAGTCAGCTTAGTATTCAAGAAGCAAAACGTTCTTTGACAAAGAAGATTAATGAGTCAAATGCGGAAATGCAAGCGAAGTTGGATCAAGTCATTGCTTGTCTCTCGAAGCTCCAACTCATGTTCAATACTTAATTGAATCTCCTTTAACCTGAGGTTTCTTCACCAACTAACCTAGGCATGCCTCAAACTGGAATTCGTGATGAAGTTCATGGGCCCATTGGCTTTACCCAGAAACAATCATTTCCCACACAAAACCATTATTCCACTAGGATTTCAAAGATTGAATTCCCCAAGTTTAATGGCTAGCGTGTTAAAGAATGGCTATACAAGTGTGAACATTTTTTCTCTAGGGACAACACTCCCCCTGAATGCAAGGTACGATTGGCTTCCATCCATTTAGAGGACAGTACTTTACAATGGCATCTCAATTATATGGGGTTGAAATTCAATATTTCCCCAGTTGGCCCCAATATATATCTGACATTACTTTGTGCTTTGGAGACACATATGATGATCCTCTTTCATCTTTGATACAAGTGAAGCAAACTGGAACAATTTAAGATTATATTGATGAATATGAGTCAACCTTGATCTAAGTGACTGTAGCCCCAGAACATTCCTTGAGTATATTTCTGGCAGGATCAGAGCATAACACCCACATGCATGCACATATGTTCAGTCCATCTTCTATTGTACATGTTGCTAATTTAGCAAAATTGCGTGATGCCTCAAGGTTGAACCTGACTGATTACGATCAAAATATTTTCTCTCATCTCTCTGTTACTCTCATCCTTGAACACCGGGAATTATTCTTAACATTAATTCCCCTGTCCATAGGGTTTTTTGATATCCTCAGAGTTTATTCTCCCTGGATAAGTTCCATCTCATAATGTAAATGTAACAAGTAAAGGTGAACAAGAGATCAAACGCAAAACTAGTTTATTGGCGTGAATATGAATCACATTTGATATGCTAAACTAAAAAATATATGAATGGGTAGTTAATTCAAATGCTTTTGCTTAATTTGCAATAAACAATGTCTCACGTTCAAATTTTATGTATGAAAAAAAATTAGCTAAAAAGATTAGACCTATCATATTGAAAACCATATTCAAATATGATTATTAGGTAAGGAGGATACCTCTAGTCTGGACCAAAAAACCAAAAATTATGCCATATACAATCACTCACTCCAAATACAGCAAAATTAAATAGTACAAATATGTTATGTATCTTCCGATTTACAAGTTATTAAGTGAGGGTTGAACTCAGCCAAGAGGTTTAGCTATTCAACTCTTTCCTCGTCTAAACAAAACATAAAAATTGTTAACTTAAAGATCCTCTGTTCAATAATTATACGCCTTATGACAATGTATCAATTACCCTACTTGATGCAATCAACAGTTATGGAATTGCAAGTCTTAAGTTTCTTGTAAAAAAACAAACTTCACATGTAACAAAATAGTTATTACTTTGTCATTTTACACTATTTGTTCTCCAGGCAAATCTAGAAACGAAGGGGGGAAAGGGGAAAAAATTATTCTTGTACCCCATAGCCATGAAAACAGTGAGGAAAACTAAATGATTGCTCATGCAGACCTGAACCAGTGTCAAATATGATACAACACACTTGATTAAGTCACCAAAATCACTGGATCAGCCTCCAAACAGTCAACTGAATTGATATGGCTTGCACTTGCATATTTCTCATTCTTTGAATTTCTTTCTACATTTACAACAGAATCAATGATGCAGGTGACAAGCATTCATCAGTTGACTTTAAGATAGCAAACTCTTGCTGCAGCTCACAAGGTTACAAACTTAAGGAGTTTGAAAATGACATCAAATTAGTTTGGGTAGCATTTGTATTCAATTATGTTTAGTCCTTTTAATCACTCTGCGTAAGATACAACTGAGAAAAGTTGTTACTGAATTCATTTAATGCTTTTACAAATTACAAGTACTACCCCTTGGATAGATTGAGAAGTATTTTTTTCCTTTGTTATCTTAATGTTTAAATCTTGAATCTACAACATGATTTTACACAAGATTTGGACTCAGAAATATCCAATTCCTTAGATAGAGAGATTGATCAAAAGTCCCTGTGAAGCATTTGCAGTCATTGCATCAACTTATGCTGTAGTCCACTTTTTATCTTGCAGTCATACGCAGTCAACTTTGGGTTTGTACTCATTAATTTGTATATTTCATATGGAAGCTTTTATATTTTTACCTTTATGAATATCATGTCTCACGAACCATATTTAGAAAGAATTCTCTGCTATTTAGCCCCTGAATATTAAAGACAAGTTTATGAATCGCCAATAAAATAAAATGAAATAAAAATTTAGTATGGTGTATATGGATTTAGTTTGAAAGAATTTTTTTATGCTTTGCTTTAAAATTTGAAAAATAATGGGAAATAAGATAAAGGAAGTACAATAAGTCCACTATTATTACATCCATTAAGTATATGATATATGTTACATGAAGGATGGAATGATGCATTCATATGAGTATATAAGAGGGGTAAAATTATTAAACAGTTCCAAACCCTAGGGATAAACTCTACTAGAGTACACCATACAACATACACATCAGTTTCTGAAATAGCTGTGGAATTTGATCTCAGCTTTGATTATTCAAGTTTCAACACCTGAAATTCCAAAAGAAGCCAATTACCTTTGTAGTTTTGGAATCTTGAAATACATAAGCAAATGGCAGAAAATGAAATTGTAGCTACATAAGCAATTAATCAGATAAGAGCCAAAGGCAACAACACATAAAATTAAGCATCTAGAAATCTTAATTTTATTATATTCTTAAGTTTGAAAAGGAAAACTCATATGAGTGAAATATTCAAAAAATAAAATAAAAAACAAAGGACAAAAGAGTATTGTTATAAGGAAAATGCTAAGGCATTGGTTAAGGAATCAAAAATAGAAAGTTTGTATTGGAAAGTGTAGCAGTGCATTCCCTCATGATTTCCAATGCAATATTTCCAATAAAAACTTTCTATTTATTGATTCCTTAACGAGTGCCCTTAGGGCACTGGTTAGCAAGACCCTTATTATAAAAGAAACTGCTATTAAAATTTGGCAAATGAAGCAGTGCGTCACATCTACATTTGTTCTTTAGTAACAATATATATGTGGGTAATTAAGTCAATTCCATTTATCTTACCTGCAAGAAAGGCTTTTTTTATTTTGCTTAGCTCTCTAGTGACATCCATCATATTCATTCTTTCTTTTGGTGATTCCACTGAACAAGCAAGTCCAATCTTAACGAGTGAAACTAAGCACTTTTCAATCTTTGGAGTAAGATTCAGATTGTTTTCTTCTATTGTTGCTTCTCCTTGTTCTGGTACAAGGGATGGGTCCAAAATCTGTAAAAGATTATCAGGAAATAAATTTTCCACAAAGTTATGCAAATTTTGACCATCTTCAAAGATTTCATCTGTGGGTCTTCTCCCAGTAAGCATCTCCAACATAAGAATCCCGAAACTGTACATGTCACCATTCATAGACACCTCAGAACCCACTCCATACTCTAAAATATATAGAAAAAAATGTCAATACTTTGTTATTAGTAAATATCAAGTTTTAATTAAAAGGTAGGGGAATTCAAAGAAACACTTGAACATACCTGGAGGAGCATAGCCAACGGTCCCCTTTATTCCAGTTGTACTTGTTTGCTTAGAAGTGGTACCATTAATGATTGAGAGAAGTCTTGCTATGCCAAAATCACTCACATGAGCAATCATGTCATCATCAAGAAGGACATTGCTTGGCTTTAAATCACAGTGAATGATCAATTGCTCACATTCATGATGAAGATAATGTAATGCAGAAGCAACATCAATCATGATATTTAATCTTTGATCAAGCTTCAATGTTCTTGGATGCTCTGCACTTACTGTCCTTGGATGCAGCCATTGCTCTAAGCTTCCATTTTTCATGTACTCAAAAACTAGAGCTTTAAATTCTTGACCTTTGTAATCTGTGCTGGAGCAACATGTTAAAATCTGACCCAGATTTCGATGCCTAATATTCTTGAGTGCATTGCATTCAGCAATGAAACTCTTGTGAGCTCCTTTTTTTTGGAGGTTTAGGACCTTTATGGCAACAACTTTGTCTTCGAACTCAAGAGTTCCTTTGTAGACAGAGCTAAAATTTCCAGACCCTATCAAGTTTGCAGTTGAGAACCCATCGGTTCCGTTGTGTAGGCTTTGGTATGAAACTTTAGGCAGCTGGTCAATTGTTGATGAATCCAAAGATGGTTTCTTACTCCTTTTCCTCATCCAGTAGATAATTAGAATCATTGACAGTATGAGAAGAAAAACAACCACACTAACTATCACTGCTATCAACTTGAACTTGTCGTGTTTTGCAAGTTTCTTACCTTTGACAGGGCATGGCGGTAGATGCAGTTTTGAAATACCTCCACAAAGCTTACTGTTTCCAGTAACAACTAACCCAGTTGCATTTTGAAAGACACCTTCAGTTGGTACCTCACCATCCAACATATTGAAAGATACATTGAAATATTGTAAGAAAGAAAGGTTGTGCAGAACATTAGGAATTGATCCAGACAAGCGGTTTCGTGAGAGGTCTAAACGTTGAAGACTTTTGAGTGATACCAAAGAGGATGGTATGATTCCTTGTAAGGAATTCCCTTGCAAATAGAGGTACTCCAACATTATGCATTCTCCGATGGTTCCAGGAATGTCACCAGACAGATGATTCTCTGACATATCCAGCCAATCGAGATTTTTTAGGTTGCCCACTTCTTCCGGTATACTACCACTTAATGAGTTTTGTGACAAATCCAACAAGTTTGTTAGAAAGGAAAGATTGAAAACATCTAGCGGTATGGTTCCTGTAAAGTTGTTTTGTGAAAGGATTAAGTATTGTAACTTTTGGCAGTTTCCAATACTTGGAGGAATATTTCCTTCTAACATATTTTTTCCCATACCCAAATGAAACAATTGACTAAGGTTTCCTATGAAGGCTCCTATCACTCCTGACAGCCTGTTTCCACTTATGTCTAACAGTTGCATCTTCTGAAACTTCCCAAAAGTTGATGGGATAATCCCATTAATGCGGTTATCTTCCATCGTCAAGAGAGTTAAGTCAATTAGGTTTCCTATTGCGACAGGGATTTCTCCTGATATCTGATTGCCTCCGAGATATAGTTGACTGAGTTGGGTGGATAAATTGCCCAAGGAATTTGGCAAGTGACCTCCCAAATTATTGCGGGCTATATGTAACATTTGCAATTTACTACAGTTTGTCAATGATTTTAAAAACTCCAAATCATTAGTTGAATTGTCACCTAGATTATTTTTCTGTAAAGATAGATATTGAAGATCTTGTAGCTTACCCAGACTTGGAACTTGTCCTGCGAAATGGTTTGCACCCATATCAAGTAGTGAAAGAATAGATGCATTAGTGATGGAAGGTGGGATTGGACCTGAGATTTGATTGTCAGCAATAAAAAATTGTTGGAGACTAGGGAGGGTGCGGAACATGTTGGGTGAAAGAGAGCCATTAAATTGATTTGCTGTAGCTGAGATTAGAGTAAGAGATGACATATTATAAAGACAAGAAGGAAATGCTCCAGTCAGTTTGTTGCCAGGCAATGATACAAATGTCAAGCTTTTGAGACTGCATATTTCTTGGGGAATACCTCCCTCTAAGTTGTTAATACCTACAGAGAGAATATTTAGGTATGAAAGATTCCCTATGATTGATGGGATTCCTCCACTTAACCCGTTCTTATACAGCAACAAATGTTGAAGCTCCCGAAGTGAGCCAATTTCGATCGGTATTTTGCCAATCAAATTGTTCCCACCTAAGTATAAGACTTTGAGATGAGTGCAACCTGACAAGTTTGTAGGAATTTCCCCTACCAATGAGTTATTTCTGGCAGATAGGTTCTGCAGTTGTGACAACCGTCCCAATTCTTGTGGAATCTTCCCATAGAAGCTGTTGTTTGCGACATTGAAGCTTCTCATATAAGAGAGATTGCCGACGTGAGGAGATATGGATCCCTTCAACTTGTATCCTTGCACGTTCAACTCTGTAACTCTTTCAAGCATGGTATTGCATGTGATTCCATGCCAGTTACAAAAGTGAGTTGAAGTATTCCAAGAGAGGAAGATTCCATATGGATCAATGGATATAGATTCCTTGAATTTGAGGAGTGCCAAATGATCAGTCTCATTTCCTGATGCAAAGACAGTCATGTTTGGGGTAAACCATACTGAGTTCAATATAAAGAGAGAAAATAGGTGGACATATATAGACCAAAATACAAATAACATGAGGGAAAAATACTTCATTTTGATGAGGAATTGGAGGCTGCTATGGTGGTTGTATTTCTATTCTTAGATAGCTTTATATAAAATTTGGTAATTGGATGACATCAGAGAAGAAGCACATGTTGATTCGATTACCATCAAGGTCAAGTCAACTCACAAAAAAAAGAGGTCAAGTCAATAGCCAATTGCCAATATGCGGCAGTATAATAAATCCAAGAAATAATAACTTGTCCGTAAGAAACATTCAATGATTTCAGAAAAAACCTCCGTATAGTCTAACCAAAGCATCTTGCTCTTCATATTAATTATAATAATTATCCCAAAATTAAACAGTTTTGTTAAATATAAAGCTATCTTTTGGGACAAAATTGTGATTTCCCAATTTCATCCTAAAGCGTGATATAAAGTTGTCTCTCAATTTGAAAGTTAATTTTTTTTCGTCAAAATTAAAATTCAAATTACCAATTTGATCTTTCCCTTTGAATCAATTAGTTAAAAAATTTATACTTTAATATTCAAACAGAAACTAATAGTCAGCAACTTAAGTACTTGTGCTATATATAATTAGAAGATGAAATCAAACAAATTAACTATAACTTGTTTTGTTTTTATAGCACATTCTTATTTTGAATTTTAAAAAAGTAAAGAGAGATATGAAAAAAGAAGAAAATTTCACAAAAGTGTTATATAATATTTAATAAAATTGGAAATTAGATAAAATTAATTAAAAACAACATTTATATAATCATGTTGAGTTTATGATACAAAATGATATTAAATTAAAAAATAATTATATTTTAATACTATATTTACTATTTATAAATAAAAGATTAAAAATATCTTGTTATTTATATAATGAAGTATGGCTAGTGCAGTTTGAAGAAGTCAAATATAATCTTGAAAATTGAAAATTTTTAATAATTAATTACTAATCTCTCTTGTCTTCATCACCAAAAAAATTAATATTTTAGTCTACTATATATTACTACTTCAAAAATAATTTGTATAATACTCTCTTCGTTAAAAACTATTCATGTTTTAGTTTTTTTTTTGTTTTAAAATTATTGATGTTTTACAAATTTTCAAGTCTCATTAATTATTTTTTCCACTCATGCCCCTATTTAACAATTATTATCAAATCATGTCTTACTCCACAACTATTCTATTCACAAAAAAAATAAAAAATTCTACAACTACTCCTATAATAATTATTAAATGAGAGTATTTTAGACTATATATACTAATTTATTGATAATATTAAATATTCCTTAAATAATATATATTAACCTTAAACATCAATAATTTTGAAATGGAAAAAATAAATTGCTTAAGTGTTACCGGTGGCAGTCGTTAATTCCAAGTCAAGCATCCCAAAACAAAGTCAGTGCAAGTCAAACATTCCCCCAAAATACTTCATTGCTAGTCAAGCATCTCAAAAATACGTCACTGCAAGTCAAGCATCTCCCCAAAAAAGACGTCATTGTAAGTTTACCACTATATTTCATTGACTATTGTTTCTTCGGCGATGGAGGGTGAAACATCCTTTTTCTATAGAGTAATGATATTTGAATACCCAATCATTTCATACACTCTACTAACATCTATAATTTCTCTCTATCTCTCTTTTCCTATCAAATCATATCACCTATCATACTTATATTTCTCTCTCTTCTCACTCTTTATCTCTCTAGGTGTCTTAAAGCATTTGGGTGTCCAACCATTATTTTTCTTATTCTATATGGACCGCTGTTAGGGTGTTCATCGGATCAGATTTATCCGATGAATCCAACAATCAAACTAAATTAATTAAATTAATCCGGTTATTGGTTTGTTCGCTTTAAATTCGAACCAAACCAATTATAATTAGTTCAGTTATTGGATTTATCTTTTTTCAACCCGAACCAACCCAAACTAATCCGATAAATTATTTTTTAACTTTTATATTAATATATTTTAAATTTAGAGCTTAAATTTTTCTTTAACTTTGGTATTTATTTATTTATTTTAATTTTCTTATGATTTTATCTAATGGTATTGAATTTCTTAATTTGGTGTGTTTATTGTGTAGACTTTTTTACTAGATTTTAGGTGAAGAAATTAATGATATATGTAAAGTAATAATTTATGAAAAATAAATACTTTAAATAAAATAAATAATTAGTTATCAAAAAACAAGGAATGTTTTTATCTTGTATTAATATAAAATTAAATATTTATATAAAATAAACAACAAGAGAAAATAAAAAGTTGGAAAAATATAATTTTTTTTTTCATAACTCAATGACCCAAACCAAACCAACTCAATTTTAATCGATTTGGTTCAGTTTAGATTGGCCAAAAAAATTTCAAAACCTAAACCAATCTAACTTGTGAACACCCTAGCAAGTCATTAATCGCAAGTCAAGCATTCAAAAAAAAAAATTGAAAGTTAAGTGTGAAACCTTTTATCCCAAAGCTAATTATTGAATAAATATTACAAAAATATAATATACTTTTCATTTGAAAAATAAAACGGTAATTTAGAAACTTTCTCTTCACACAGTAAAGGACATCACATGCACAACTTACATTTATTAAAACTCCATAAGATATTTTACTGATTAATCAAAAGATGGTGGCCCACAATTGCCCAGCAAGTATTTGGAAAATAAACCAATTTAAAGAAGTAAAACTATTAATCTAAAGTTTAGAAGCTGAAACAATAAATAACTAAGACTCCAATGTCACATTGCTATTAGAGCTGATAAAACCCAAAGATGTTGCAAAATAAACTGCAATGAGGTCAATGCCTCTACTCTAACACTCCTCCTCAAGGTCCTGCTGGACGTCACTTGTATATCATAGACATAGACAAAAAACACCAGAAAACAAAAGAGTGAGATACATCTTACATCATGCTCAAAGTATGACAATGGAGACAGGTAGAATACACATCACATACATAATCAAAATAACATTAATTTTAAAGAATCAAAACACAAAAATATATGTAATGCAATACCTAGCTTCTACTTTTCGTGCACGTGTGGTACCAATCTAATTTCATCTTGAAAGTAGATTAAGAGTAAGTGCACAACCATAAGAAGCATTATTGGTACCGATGTCTTTGGCTTTTGCACCTTCAACTAATATGATATTCCCCGGTGACTAGTTAGGATTACCTAGCTTTGCCAGTATGCTCCGATTCTATGGGATCAACATGGGCCATTAGAGTTTCCACACTAAGTACCACCCCGAAGGTTAAGGTTAGACAACCCATCTTGACCTCTACCAGCCGAATTCCTACATAGTTTATTTCTCCACATGATTCAATGTTGTGATGCATGGTCACATACAATGCTTATAGCTTTCCATAGGCTTTTATTATGGAACATTAACACAAGTTCATATCACACTCAATTTTTTTAAGGTACACAACAATCATAAGGTATAAACTCAACAAGGCATTCAAAAGAAGCAACAATGAGTTCAAGATCGCAAAAGGAATTCACAGGTGCAAAAATAGGCGAGGAAGAGACTCAAATGTGCGTTTTGGAGTAGCCAAGGTTGTATCCGCCTGGCAAGATAGAAAGGCTGCCTAACGGGTCAACACGCCCAGCAAAAAAATAGTTTCCTGATGCCAGCACGGAGTCTAGTTTTGAAAAAAAAAGTCGCCCAATGGCTATCTAACCTCGCCGAGCGAGTCCGAGGTCCAAATTTTAATTTGTTTTTCCTATTGTCTTTGGCTTCTAAATGCTCCGAAACAAATAATTAAATTTTTAATCACTTCTTCTACCTTGATAATTGGCAGTCTAATCTATAAACCCCTCACTCACTCATAATTCCTTCAAAACCCGTTAAATCTCTAACTTAGGTACAAAGGGAAAAGCAAAAGCAATCCATGACAGTCCATAATAAAATAAACATAAAATTTCCATAAAACACATCAATGATTTGGAAAAAAATTACATTCCCCTTTGCACACACAATTGGGGTTTAGAACCAACCTCTCTACCCACGACCAAAGTCATACCCATGAGCAAGATAACTTGGTCTCCCTTACCTTGAAAAGACGATCTCCAACAAGAGGATGCGAATAGTATAGTAGCATCTTCCTAAGGTTCTTCACTTCTTAACTGTAACGGCTCTGATGGCATGGTATCTCCAAAGAGGTACAAGAGAAAAAATGAGGAAAAAGGGTTAGGTTTTGAAGAAGCCTAAGGGACTCTTAAAGCTAACTTTGAGCTTATGAAAACTAAGCCCAACACAAAGATCTTAAAACTTTTAAAAACATTCTAATTATAAACCCCATTTTAAAGGCTCAACATCTCTTTTTTCCAAAATACCATTTTATTAAAAACAAGACAAACAAAATAATAATAATAATAATACTAATAATAATACATATTAATTAGAAGAAAAATATTGGAGTGTTACATCAAGCATCCCAAAAAAGGGTCATTCCTAATCTGCTACTGCGCACAAGTTGATATGTGGACCACTGCACACAAGTTGATATTGCTACCTCGATGGGATCCTTTATGTGGATTACAACCACATCAAGGGATCGGTCCAACATAATTTGAAATGAACAAAGTACAGGAATGAAATTGAATAGAAGAAGTGTGGATAAAAAAAAAGTATCTTTAATGAAGATTAAGGATATTAAATGCACATTTCTTTGATTTTAGAGTTTATTTTTTATTTTATTTTTCATGTAATTCTTTTATATTATTATTTAATTATGTTTTAACAAGTAATTAAAAATATATAACATTTAATTTTAGTCAACTTTATTTGTTTATTTTGTCTCAAGTTAATAGATCTCAAAATTCTTTTATGTTTTAATTAGTAAATGTCATCTAAAGATACAATGTCAACACAGAAATTTTACATTCAAGGAAGGATGATGATGAGATTTGAACTTGCAATAGATATAATAAATTTATGGTTTGTGTAGATTATTAGTAAGTTCATTTTTCATTTTTGTTTTGAATAGAACTAATGTAGAAAGTTTATTTCCTATAAAAGCAATGTAATTTGTGGGGGGTCATAATACGTTTCGATGACTAAAGCCTGCCACATTTTTTTTTCATATTTTAAAAAACTAGGATCTAAGAAAAGGCACATATTTGTGCTTATACCAAAATTCTTAAAGCACACACAATCTAAGTGTATATTGTTAGAATTTTGTAGATTAACATTGTTTAATTATTAGATTAAATTTTAGATTATTAATATCAATTATGAAAATAAAATTTATAATATATTAAGTGATGGGTATTAATTGTTTGGGCTTATTATATGAGCATGATTGGGCCTTCACTTGGTGTCCAAACAAGGAGTCTCTGTTCTCTTCTGGTGGTTATAAAATTGTTATCCCATTAGACAATTTTATAGGGGCACAACATTGTGTGGAAAATCTTACCCGTGAAGTAGAGAAGAGTATTTTATCATTCAATGTTCATGATTCTTTTTCGAGATAGCAAGCATGGATTTCATCTCCTTTTCAAGTACAGGCTTTCTAATCCTTTTATTATTGTTATTATATGTTATGAGCATGTTATGACTTTGCTCATTTGTCACTAAAATTTCATCAATTAGTATCAGAGCCTAGTTTGAGGCGTGTTATGGCTGTTTTGTGTTAATTGTTATAATAACATCCTATCAAATCCTATCTTTTCTCTTTATTTTAATTCTGAGCCGAAATTGGGCAAACCAATTTAGGGTTTTCATTCATAGGATGTTTGTGATACCAATGTGTACCTTGAATAATGTATCTTTATCGGCCAAAAAAAAAAAAAAGAAGCTATTATAAACTATTAATTTGATGAAGAGATAAAATCATCCTTTTTCTAAAAAAGTCGTTAACTCTGCTCGCATCCGATGATTAGTTCGTTGAATTTTCTTCTTTCATCGGTTTATGAATTTTCGTCTTTTCTTGAATATTGATACCATGAATGCCTTTTTCCCTTGCTTCGTCTCGTATCTCTTGCTTCATTAAAAAAAAAAAAGTATATTATCATTTAATGCTATAGTATCTTGTTATCGTGTTATAATAATTATATTAGTTTTATAATATTCTAATATTATAATATCATGTTGGTTTTACAATATTCAATTAAATTAACCATTGTCATTCGAAGGATTGCTCACCAAACTTTTTGAGTTTTTTTTTTTTTTTTTAATTTGTTATGTGTTGCTAGTCCTGTTGATTGCACTTAAGATTCATGTGTGATTCTTCTCAAGAGTGAGGCATGTATGGGTTTGTTTCGAATCTATTTTGAATAATTCTGAGATTAAATATTTTGATACCATAAAATATTGTATAATAATTAATTTAAGAGTAGATTGTGATATTTAATTATATATTTTTGAAATTTGGGACTGAAATATTTTGTGGATATACTCTATATCATAAATATGTTAGTGCACTGCTCTCTTTCTGTTTTTAGGTATGGTGATGGAAAGATTAATTTTAAATGTTTATATATGAATTAAATTTTATCCTTTCATGTCATTGTTTGATACTCTAAAATATTTTATATTGATTTATTTAAGAGTATTTTGTGTATTTTAATATTTTGCTATCAGATTTTGGGCTTAAAAATATTTTGCGGATGATTCTGATAATTAATATTAAATAAATTTTAGTGTATTATACTCTCTTTGTTAGAGTATTTTGTTTTATAAATTAATTTTGGGTGATTATGTGATTGAAATAATTACTATTGTGCTTTATGACATATTTCATGCTTAATATCCTGTTTAATTTTTCTTGTAAGCATGATTGTAATATTTTGAATAATTGTCACCTCACCTATCGTGGGAACAATTATATAAAATTGTGTTATTTATGTAATTTATTTGTGTTGAATATTTTGAATAATTGTCATCTCACCTATTGTGGGAACGATTATACAAAATTTGTGTAATTATATGATTTGTTTGTATCAAATATTGCATTAATAATAAGTATACCCTATCAATATATTGTTATTGATGTAATTTATGTTGATACGATGTATTTTGATTTTACTTGTGTCAATTTTGTTCTGGTACCCTATCAGTGTTGAGATTTTTTGTGGCATGAATTTGTACATTGTATTTTGTGATATTTCTTATTTATTGTGATTCGAGACCCTTAGGCAGGATCACAATGGATAAGAAATTTTGTATATCGGGCATATTGTGTTGTGCATATTAAAATCATTTTTTATTTTCCTACTAGGTACTATACCCCTTTTTATGATAATTTTGAATGAGACCAATTATGAAATCTGAAAGAAATATCTAGATTTGTATTTGGCCATTGCCAATATCGGCTTAGCTTTGAGGGGAGAAAAGCCCCTGGCTTTTATTGCTGAGTCCATTGTTGCTCAAAGAACGTTTCATGAGAGATAGGAACACTCAAATAGAGTGTGTCTAATGGTGACAAAGTATACTATGGAAAAGTCTATTAGACAGAGCATTCTAGAGAATCATTGTGCTAAGACTTTTCTGAAGTCCAATGATGAAAAGTTTAAGACTTTTGATAAGGCCCCAAAAAAAGTCATTATTTCTCCCTATTCGATAACGCATGTGTGATGGCATTAGTAGTGTTCGTGAGCATATATGTTGAAGATGGTGCGTTACTGTAATAAATTGAAGTCCATGAAAATGGATATTGATGATAGTTATCTAATTTAGAAGATTCTGGAGTCACTACCTTCTTAATTTGATGCTCTGAAGACCTCTCATAAACACCCAAAATCATGAATGGACCATTGATGAGACCATCACTATTATTTCTCAAGAGGAGGAGTATATGAAGAACAATAAGTCCCACATTGTTCAGTTTATTACTATACCTTACAATGACAAGTTTGTTGTTTTTACAATGTAAAGAAAGATAACAGTGAGAAATTTAATAACAATAAGAGAAAGGTAGGGAATGCAACTCAGTATTTAAGACCCAACAAGAAGTTCTTCAAGAGAAATTGCAAGTACTATAAAAAGTATGGACATAAGTTGAGTGACTATTATATCCTCAACAAGAAAAACCAGAAGGAAGGAACTCATGAGCTTGATGAAGCTAAGTGAAGCTGAGCACTAGACTATTGCAGAAAGTTTCTTTAAGTCTACCTTTTGGACATATCTTGGTTTTATGTTATCTCCATTAGGAGAAATTTGTTTTCAATTTTAGCTTCGAGTAATTATAGTTACAATTTTTGAGTTTGGAAATGGAAAACTTATTATATAATCTATTGTTGTTGACTTAATAGTTTTTCATGGTACTTATATACACTAAATCTAAATGATATGTTAATTAATTTTGTTGTTGGGCATAGATGTTGATATAAGTATGTTTACCTCCATAGACAACTTCTCTAGTTATGATTGGATTGATCTTCTTTGGATGCCTTCAAGTCCTTTAAGGCTATTGTTGAAATCAAAACAGGTAAGAAGATCAAGTATGTGAGGTCTAATAGGGGTCTTGAAGACCAAGCACAGTCTAGATGATTGGATTGTTAGCTCACTTTGATTTGGAATTACACCACATAGATGCTAAGATATTTTTTCTAAATGGAAACTTATCTGAGGAAAGTGAAAGCAAATTCATCTTATGTGTTAGTGACATCCTCTAAGTTCCAATGTCCTCATATAGGGAGATAATTGAAATAAATAATGTCTCATATGCTTTCGCTATTTGCAACCTGATGTATGCTCAAGTTTGTGTTCGTCCCAATACTATTTTTGGTATTAGTACTTTAGGAAGATACTTGAGCAACCTAGTTTTGGGTCATTAAGGTCTTAAGATGTGCAAGGCATTGCAAATTATATGCTGACCTATCTGAAGTCTGATCAACTTCAGGTCATGGTTTTTGCATGTTACCTTAACGACCCAAAATCTTCTTCTGACTTTAATTTTATGGTGGTAGGACAAGTTGTTTCTCAAAAGAGTGTCAAGTAGACATTTACAGCTACTCCTACCATAGAGACAGAGTATGTTACTTTCTGTGATACTACTTGCCTGATTATATGGCTAATTTTTGGCTCTCACATTATTGAGAGTATATGTAGGCCACTTGTGATATATTGCAACAATATTGCTACTGTGCTTTTCTCTCAAAATAATAAGAGCTCTTCTTGTACAATGTACTTTGTTTTTATTAGAGAGAAAATTAAATTGAGCACATTATTATAGATTGCATATTGGTAAATCCCCCAACCAAAGGCTTAACTATTAAAGCTTTTTGAGAATTTTGTAGCTCATATGTGTTTGGTTAAGTCTTTTGATGTTTTTGGTTAGTGGGAGTTTGAGATTACACATTTATTTATTGATGAAATATGAAATTTGATGACGTCACTTTTGTTATCATATCTCTTATGATATCATTAAGATGCTTAGACCAGTTTGTTGGGATTGCATATTTTTCTTATATAATTATGCTTTCCTTTATCCATCTTGTGTATGAAATGTGAGTTATTGACATATATGATGTTTGTCCCTATCAGATGTAATTTTCTACATTATTAACAACTCATTATTTCTTTGGATATAATTGATATTTTATTTAATAATCTTTTGTCTCTAATAATAAAACTAATGTTATCTAACTAGGAGATTGCTGGAATTTTGTGGATTAGCATTGTTTAATTATTAGATTAAATTTTAGATTATTAATATCAATTATGAAAATAAAATTTATGATATATTAATTGATGGGCATTAGTTGTTTGAGCTTATTATGTGTATGTGCTTGTGATGGGTTGGGCCCTCACTTAGTGTCCAAATGAGGGGTCTTTGCTTTCGTTTGATGGTTATAAAATTGTCGTCCCATTAGACAATTTTATAGAGGCACAACATTGTGTGGGAAATCCTAGCCACCAGGTAAAGAGGAGTATCTCCCTTATTCGATGTTCATGATTCTTTTTTAAGATATCAAGCATGAATTTCATCTCCTTTTCAGATACACACTTTCTAATCCTTTTATTATTGTAATTATATGTTATGAACATGCTATGACTTTGCTCATTTGTCAATAAATTTCCATCATAAATAACTAATGTACTAACTATAGGAAAAGACATCTTAGTCTTCAAAATCATCTGCGTTGTATTGGGACTGAAGAAGTTAAATGTAATTCTTAACCAATATCTTAGGCAGAAATTCATAGTCAATAAAAAATAAAATGGATTAGGATGAAAAGAAAAAAAATTCTATAAATCATTAGTCAATATTTACCAATCAGACATTCTTTTTAGTAATATGAATTTAACAATGTAGTAATATGGGAAACAAGCAAACGTCTAAATGTGCATAGATAATAATCACAAGATGAAGAGGAATAGTTTAATATTAGCATTACTCTTCCTATACTTTAGTTTTCTTGACCAATGCCAACATTTCACAATCCATAACCAGTGCATATGTCACACTGCTAAATGGTTATTAAGTTAAAAGATAATGAACTTTAAAAAGAGCAGAAATTATTTATGTCGGCTGGAGTATTTTATTTTCAGCCTTACGCAGTTATTGGCTGGGGATAGATGTGTTGTTGATAATGTATGAGAATTAACGCTTTGATTTTTTTTATTTTTTTAAATTTTTGTGGGCTCTCCATGTGTGCACCTTAAAGATGGTTCTCTTTTAATTTCACTAAGGACAGTTTTGGAAATAGATGTTGTTTGATAGATTGTCTGTTTCGCATTTTGTTCATTGCCATGTGACATTTAGTATACTTTATCATCTCCTTTATGAGTTATAAGAGGAAGGATAACAAGACATTCTCTAATACGCTCCTTCTAACGGGAATAGATCCTCTTCGGTGACATTATCACTAAATGAGATTCTAGCCCTTCATTAAACTTACTTGAGATAATATATTTATATTATAAAGTGAATGTTTTAAAAAATTAATGGTGAGATTTCAACACTTAAGAATCTCAAGTTTTTTCCCACTTGAGAGAATCCTTTCCCTCCTTCTAATATACTTTTTGCTATTGGTTAAAATTATTGAAAATTACAAAATCATAAGATATGTTTACATAATAAGATGTAGGACCCACATATTGTGATTTTCAATAAATTTCAATTAATAAAAAAGAATGTGTTGCTAGCATTTCTCCGAGTAGTTATAATCTCACCTAAACATGATATGTGTGTGTGTGTTTTACTAATGTATACTCACTTATTTTTTAGTTAGAGTACGCTAGCAAGTTATACTGTTGGTGTATTTTAAGATAATTATAGTTACAAATTACTAACGTATTCTAACTAAAAACAATTCTAGTTATAGCAAGATATTGGACAAACGCAAATATAATTGTTCAATGATTGATTTAAGATCATGGGATAGCACAAATCAAGAGAAGATGGAGCAGACAAAAACTCAAACTTTTGGTACTTAATAAACCGTGAGACAATTTTCGTTCTAAGTACAGAATACTTTAATGACAAAAATACCTATACTTATTTCTCATTTACTCGCTATGGTCCTTTTTATAAGAACCAAATTAAACGTTGGCTTGATCCTTTTTATAAGAACCAATCTAGAATGTCTCATACATTAATTATTTTTTTACAAAAATACTCTTAATTACAAGTCTTTTTCTCTATGTTCAATAAATAATAACTAGAATACATTAATGTCTTAAACTTTTTGAGAATCTAACTTTGCCTTATATGGAGAGAATTTTGAAAATCTTCTTTTGTCTCTTCACATTCTTAACCAATAAAAATTAAGACAATAAATATATTATTAATGAGAGAAATTAAAAGAATTAAATATTTGAAAAAAGTATAAAAATATGTCTTATTAATGTTAAGAATAATTTTGAAAAGAACCTATAAATTTTTAAAAAAATTAATGCTATTAACTAAATTAACTATTTTCATAATTTGGTGAATTAGTTAATTCAGTTTTATAAAAAGGACAAGAGAAGAATAACTATATTTTCATTTTGTTGTCTCTCCTCCACCACCATTGCCATTGCAACTATTGATGTTGCCACCACCATTGACCACTATCATCACCATCATCGTCACCACCATTACTACTACCACTGTTGCCATCATCATCATTACCACCACCACCATCATTGTCGTTGTCCGTGCTGTTGCCATGACCACCACCACCACCATCATTGTCGTTATCGATGTCGATGCCATCACCACTGTCACTGCTCGTTGTCACCACAACTAACACTACCATCACCACCACCACTAACATCATTGTTGCCACCGTTGCCGACCATTGACGTTACTGCCACCACCACCGTCGTCTTCAACTCTATATCCACCACCACACACCATCATTGTTGCCACCACTATTGCCATCATTGCCGCCACCACCGCCGTCGTTGCTATATTAAAACAATTCATATGAATTGTATTAAAATAATTAATATTAAGAAGGGCAATGTAGTAAATTTTAAATTATTTTGCTTGTGCTATTCATTGTATACCAAACAATGTACGGGATAAAAAGATGTCTTGTAACTTAAGCATTTGTACTGTGCTGTTTTTTCTTTTTTTTGTTGTACTTTAGTGTGTATCAAATACACCCATAGTATTTATTAAAGTTATAAATTAGATAAAATTAATTAAAAATTAAATTTATGTAATAATGTTGAGTTTGTAATATAAATAGATAATAAATTAGGAAATAATCTATTACCTATTATATATTATAAATGAAGGTTTTGTCATATAGGCAGATGCCATATGGCAACACTATTGATTCTTTTTCACCAAAATGTCATCAAAGATTTTTATTTCATTTTTTAATTCATAAAAAACATAATTATAGTAACTAAAAAAATTATGATCAATATGATTTTTTTGATTTGAAAATTCAAACTAATAATGCAAGTATAGATTTTGATTCAAATTAATTAACAGTACTATTATATATTCTAATATATAATTATACTAATTAAAAAAATTAGGATCCATATGATTTTTATGATTTGAACATTCAAACTAATAATACAAGTATATATTATGATTCAAATTAATTAATAGTACTAATATATAATATAATACATAATTATAGTAATTAAGGAAATGATGATTAGAATGATTTTTATGATTTGAACATTCAAAATAATAATACAAGTATATTTTAATTCAAATTAATTGATAGTACTAATATACATTCTAATACATAATTATAGTAATTAAGAAAATTAGGATCAGCATAATTTTTATGATTTGAACTTTCAAACTAATAATACAAGTATATATTTTGATTAAAACTAAATGATAGTACTAATATATATTCTAATTCAATTTTATATCATATTCAAATTAAGAAATCTTACAAGATTTATGCTGATTTCATAACATAAATACATAACTAGAATAATAGCTGGTGTCATGTATAGGTGTTAAATTTACATTTTACAATTTTTTTTATATTAGTATGATTTTTAATTTTTTTAGTTATTTTTTAATTTTATATAAATATATGTTAGTATATATTTAAAAGTATATAAAATAAGAATATTGATATATATATATATATATATATATATATATATATATATATATCAATATTCTTATTTTATATATTTTTAACCCATGTTTTATTTAATTTATATAAACGTGCATTTTAAAAAATATTATCTTTATCATGAATAGTTTTTTTAAAATATTTTTCCATAAACGAAAGAAATGACTATCATTAATGAATACAAAGATAAGATGCTTATATATTAATTTTGTTAATCTTATTTTGTTTTGGTTAACAACAACTGAGCAACTCATTATTTTTTCTCTAGTAATTTCAAATTAGTTTAGTTCATTTTCAACTATATTTGATGTATCATTTTCATTCTTATGTATAGATAATAGTTACGTCCTTTAAACATGTTGGTTACGATTATTTGGTGTTATTTTACTCTTGCACATTTAAATAATTGTATTAGGTCCTAAAATAATGGTTATCATTGTATGTTTTACTCTTACATCTGTCTCATGCAAAGTACGGGTTATTACACTAGTTCATCAAATATAACTAACTAATCAATTAATTATTTTTTTAATTCTAAAACATATTTTACTATAAGGAAAATCAAAATTTATTAATAAGCTAATTAATTTTATATAGAAAGAAAATTATCAATATGAAATTATTTTATGAAAGATATTTTAAAATTTAACTTATTGAATTATACATTGCAAATAGGGGAAAATGTGTTTTTAGTCCCTATACTTTTGGTTAAATGTGGTCAAGGTCCTTATACTTTTATATTGATGAATTTGGTCCTCAAACTTTAAAAATATGTGGATTTAGTTTCTCCTAACTTTAAAAAAACATGATAAATTCTTAGAGAAGAAGGATTAAATCCACATCTTAATAAATTATTGGCTTCAATATCTTTTTGGTTTCTCAAATTTGACTCAAGTTTGTTTTCAATATCTCAAATTTAAAAATGATTTTTTATTAGTTCTTCTAATTTGGAAATAGCCCACTTTTGGTCCTTATGAGGGACAAAAACGATCACAAAATAGGAACTAAAAGTGAACTATTTCTAAATTAGGAGACTAAAAAAAATTATTTTTAAATTTGAGGGACCAAAAACAAACTTGACCTAAATTTGAGGGACAAAAAGATAATTCAGCCTAAATTATTTCACCGCTATTGTTGTATAAGTTTTGTGAAAAAAAATTATTATATATAATTTTTGAAGTTTTAGAAGTAGCTTGTAAGAATCTCACATTTTTATATTAGATATTGGTTTATGTTAACTTTTTATTTATTTTCTACTAAATAAATCTATTTTAACCAATATGTCTATTTATTATAATTTTTATCTAGATATTTAATAATTTTTCTATTTATTTATGTTAAATTATTATTTATTATACATAAATTAAATATGTTTATTTCAGGAAAAATCAGGGAATATTTATCTTCATTTATAAAGAATATCTATTTATTTCTGTCAAATTTGGACTTATTAAATATAATTATATAAGTTTAAATAACAATGTCTAATTATTACTTTTCTCTTCATCTTTACAAATAATATTAAAATCGTCTAAATCACGAATACAAAATTATGCTGATATCTTTACAATCAATATTCAAATCGTGTAAATTGTGATATTATTTTTATTTTTTATAGTGATTGATTGAAGACACAATATTTTATATGTTTTTGCCAACATATTCTAATATCATTGTTCAATAAATATTAATGTATTAATTTAAATTATTACAATAAATATTAATAGATTAATTCAAATTTTTGTTTTCATTAATTTATAATAGTTTTAAAATTATAGTTCAAATTATTATTATTATTATTATTATTGTCTCCCTTTTTTCTTTCTATGATTGAAATCAATTGGGTTATTTTAATATTTTCAGCAACGTGGTAAAATGGACAAAGACTTCAAAGAAAAGTTTCTTGGTGAGCTTGCTTCTGAGTAGAAGCTAATTGACAAGGAAAATATTCATATTATACGATACAAGAAGTTGTTATTTTAATTCATATTATTCTATTCATTGTATTATGTAACACTATATATTGTTTGAATTTTTTTGTTTCATGATTTCTACCATAGCTTTTTACCTTTGGATTTTTTTTGCTTTTGTGTGAAGTTTTGAATTTTTGATTCTTTTGTTATGTGGTGTGAATAGAATACAATTGCAGTATTCTCTTTTGTTTCGTGACATGTCTCAAAGGACTACAAAAATTGGTCATGACTAGAAGATTTGCCCAAATGTAGACTTAATGCAATATCTATATGATTAATGTATAAATCAATGTTCAATGAGTAGCAATACAATCATATGACAGTATAATTAAGGAATGAAGGGTTAAGAGAAAGAAACACAAAGATTTATATTGGTTTGATCATCTCATTGTGATCTACATCCAGTTTCTCAATCAAACTAATTGAGATCCCACTAGTAATTTATTTGTTTATAAACACACAACTAAGAAAACAAAAAGAATTACAAGGAAAACTCTACCCACAAGGTTCTTAAACTCCACAAGACACTTGAGACTCACTTGTAGCAACCACTACAAGAAACCTTGAGAAACACCTTCTTAGGAACACAAAAACTACACAACCACCAAGGCTAAGGTTTGGTATCATGTGAAATTGTGACAGACTCACAAATTAAAGCACGCTTATCTAGGTGGTGATGACTCCTATTAATCTTGATGATGATTCCTCAACGAGCTCAAATTTGATTTGAAAACTTGAAAGTTTTATGCCATGCATGAGATCACCCAAGAAAATACTCACTCTCTCTCACAAAGAAAACTTGATGCAAAATATGGAGTTACACTTAGAGAGGTTCCAAAGTTCATTATATATAGACAAAATTGAAATAATCGATTATTTTAACCTTTTAAATGATTATTTTGTTCATCCAAACATCTGGGTTTGAAATACAAACAATATAATCAATTATTGTAAACATTTAATCAATTATTACAGAACCATGTTATTTTTGAAAAACCATTTAATCGATTATATTTCCATTTATTAAAGCAAAAAGACCATTTCTCATGATTTCGAAACAAGAGAAAATAATCGATTATATTTAGGAACAATTGATTATTTTGCTCCATAAAGTGTTTTCTAGAAACTAAGAACCATTTAATTGATTATAGCTCAGTTTAATTGATTATTACAGACTCGATCTTGGTTCATTTTTAACTTTTCCAAAAAGTCTTTTCACCTTTTAACTAGTTTATGTTCTAATTGAGCTCAGGGATCAATTCAAGATCATAGAAATCAAATTAAACAATTCAAGACACAACACACAACACGTAAACAACCAATTTACAATTTGGACTCATCAAGTAAGGCATATATTATCAAAACTATAATTAGGGAAAGCATCATCTTCACTTGTAATCTCTATTTGCTTTCACAAAGAGGACATATATAGAAAGGAAAGAAATAGGACTGATATAAATAGAGAAAAATAGAATGAAAAGGTATGTTTGGATAGATAGAAATAAGAGGAAAGAACTCGATGAATTTCTCTTTGCTTGTTCAATTGAGCGAAAAAGAAAAAGGAAAGAAATAAATAAATTAAATTAAAAATATTTTAAACTAATTAAAAAATAATATTTTTAATCAATTGTTTTTTTCTTAACATAAAATAATTTTTTGTTTTTTTAACTTTTTTATACTAAAAAAATTAAAAACAAAAAAAAAAAGAGATTATTTCCTTTCCATTTCATTCTCACTTGGGGGGAAGTGTTTTCTGGTGGATCCTGTAACATCCCGGGCGCTAACGAGAGCAAGGAGTGATCGCCGATACAAAAGAGATAAGGCACGGACAAGGAGCGACTCCTGGCAGGCTTCCAGCAGGAAGGAAACATGAATGAATCGAATACACACCCGAATGATAGGGATCCAGAAGCTGTGCAGGTATGGGACTGTACAGTTGAGGATAGCTTAAAGGAATTGATAAGTGCTACCTATACTAACAAGATGCATCTACTTTTCGATAGCCTATTACTTAAGAACTCCACAGTTAAGCGTGCTTGACTAGGAGTAATTTAGGGATGGGTGACCTACTGAGAAGTTTTCCAGAAAGTGTGTGAGTAAGAACAAAACATGCTGAAAAGTCTTGTATTAGTTTGTGAGGACAGCAGTCGATCCTGAAAGCTGCCATGCATTACAGATCCTACAGAAATAACTTTTCTCCTTCTTATTTATATTTTCAAACGAGAATAGTGAAATTTAGTATTTCTATCTTATCTCTCTCATTCTTATTTCTTTTCACTCCATTTCTACCTAGGCAAACAATGGGTCAAAAGAGGAAAAATAATAATTTACTATTATATCTTTAAAATAAAAGCTATTAAATTATGGAAAATTTAGTTTAGTTAGCATAAAAATATCAATCTCTGCTCTAAATCTTCCAATTTTAGAGGAGAACCAAAATTGATAGAGCAAGAAAATATTCAGAGACTCACGTATGAAACATGGTACCAAACACACTATATGTATAATAGTGGAAAGTAAAATTTAGAAACAACTATAACTCGATTAATTTCCATGGAATTAAACCGTTTAAAGGGGATAGTGGTTACTAAATTAATTCTCGATTTCCATCACTATATGTGTAGTGAAGTGAGACAAATACAGTGGAAGAAGTCAAATGTAATCATGAAAATTGGAAATCTTTCATAAATCATTTACACCTGTTTTAGTCTGTTATTGGTCTCTTAACAGTAACGAAATATCAATGCTAAGAAAAGTCTCTGTCTATATGATGGTGATATATTGGTCTACGTAAGAAATTTCTTATTTGTGCATAAATATGTGATTTAAGTTTATTTATTGCTTCTGGTTAGAGTTATTTCTAGCCTGGTTGACTGACCTTGACTCCTTTTTTTTTTAATGCCTTGGCTGTTGTTTTTATGGGGAGTGGAAGGTGAGAATTTCTTGTCATATATGTTACGTGAATCACTGAAGCAGTTGGATTCTGAATCAATCCTGATCATCTCAGGGTCAGTCTCACGTAGTTTGGAATAAGAGAAGTGAAAAGAATATTGGAAAGGATAGAGCAGGTATTATCCTCTTGAATGACAGGGGTTTCTATTAGGAAAATGTTTTGTTGTCAACAAAATGAAATAAAAGATTGTTTCCTTTAATTTTGAGGTGTGTATGTGTGTATAAAAAAGATAAAAAAAAGTAAGAGATAAAGATATATAATCGTGTATGGTATAATTCTATGGTGTCAATGCTAGGACAAACAAATAGCCAAAAAAAAAAAAAGTACTAGCTATGAACAAACATGGATTATATTAAATAAAAGGAGTACTTAGATTGGATTAAATAAGAGTAATTACATCAATAAAAGTTATTTAGATGTAATCATTAACGTGTATATTTGATACGGGAGTTATTGTTTTTGGCCTTTACAAATTTATTGCCTCGTAAACTAAATTTAATTATGCTTACATGTAAAAAATATATAAAAACAGAAAAACTTATTAAAACCGGTAAAAACAACTGTCTACCACACACCACATTCACGGGTGGTCTACGCGAGAATCCACCATTATAATTTATAAAATAAAATGTGAACATTATAAAAAGTCTCCAGCAGGGAAAGTGACATCTGTCGTGGTCACCAAAAATTAATATTTTAGTCTACTATAATGATTACTTTTAAAAGAATTCTATGTCGACCATTGTTGGTATTGCTGCACCGATGGCTCGTAAACGCAAATTGGATTCTAGTTACCTGTGGGTCCTACATAGTTTGAATTGGAGAAGGTGAGAGGAATGAAATTGGATGCAGGAAATTTGGTTAAAAAATTCATGTAATTCTCTTATATTATTATTTAATTTTATATTAACAAGTAATTGAAAAATATAACCCTTTAGTTAACTTTATTTATTTATATTGTCTCAAGCTAATTGATATGAAAAATCTTTTGTATTTTAATTAGTAAATAATGTCACATCTCAACACATAAACATTAAGAGTTGTGTTTGGTCCAGTTTCTGTTTTTTTTTTTTTTTGCGTTTATCTTTTTCTTAAAAAGCGAAGTTGAGCTAAACATTTTTCATAAAAAAAAGTCTTAAAAATAAGTAACTTATTTTTTGTATAACAAAATTTGAAAAAAAAAATGAATTAGTGTGAAGAGCTACTTCACAGCTCATACAGAACTTATTCATGTATTTTCCTCTTCGAATCACAATTCGACCTAAAATATTATTTTTTAATATTCCACCAATTTTGCAACTTGAGTGCTTCATCAGTTTTTTCATTAGATAATTCTCACAGGTTTTAGTTTATTTTAAATTATGTTTATTCATTTTGAAGTCTTAATTTGTTTTTTTAATTATTTATATTTTAGAAAATTAAAAATATTAATTATTTTCATTTTTTAATTTTCATTACATCAAATAAAAGAATGTTATCAAAATCAATGAAATGAGTAAATAATATAGCTAAATAAAATTTTGATATTTTAAAATATTTATAATTTTTATTCATTAAATTTAATTTAGATTCAAATTTTAAAAAAAATTTAATTTGTAGTTAAGTTTTATAATTCTTAATTACAATAATACATTTGTTAAATAATTTTGGGATTATTAATTAAATATTTTTAATATATTGACAATATTGAATTCTGTTTAAATAAATTATTTTTTATCTTCTAAAAATATTATTGAACTGAGATCAATGAATGAGTAAATAATATAGTTAAATAAAATTTTGATACATTAAATATTTATAATTTTTATTCATTAAATTTAATTTAGATTTCAGATTCTTTTTAAAATTTTAATTTGTAGTCAAGTTTTGAATTTTTTATTACAACAATATATTTGTTAAATTCTTTTTGGATTATTTATCAAATACCTTTTAACATACATTGCATTATTGAATTTGGTTTGAATAAATTATTTTTTATCTCTTAAAATATTATTCAATAATAATTTAGAAGGTTTTTAATATTTTACCATTCATAATTAACACTTAAATTTATTTAATAATATTATATATAATAAAATATTTTCAAATCATCTTTACAATTAATTTTTATTAATCAAAATATATTTTAATATTTTAAAATTAAAAATTTTAAATGCATTCATTACATGAAATAAAATAATCTTATTAAAATGAGTAAATAATATAGTTAAATAAATTTTAATATTTAAAATATTTAAAATATTTTATTTTTTATTTTAATTTATATTTTATATTTTTATAAATTTTTAATTTATAATTATGTTTTGACTTCTTAGTTACAACAGTATATTTACTAAATACTTTTGGATTATTTATTATTTTTTAACATATATTGACATTATTGAATTTTGTTTAAACAAAATATTTTTTATCTTTTAAAAATATTATTGGACAATAATATCAAAGTTTTTGAATATTTTTTTATGTAACTAATACTTAAATTTATTTAATTAATATTATATATAATAAAATAATTTCAAATTATCTAAAAAAATATTTTTTATTAATTAAAATATGTTTTCTTTAAAATTAAAAACTTTAAATGTATTCATTACATTAAATAAAAGAACATTACAAAATTGAATAAATAATATAGTAAAATAAAATTTTGATATTTTAAAATATTTATAATTTTTATTCTTTAAATTTCTTTTAGGTTGTAGATTTTTTTTCAATTTATAATTTGTAGTTATGTTTTTGAAGTCTTAATTACAATAATATATTTATTAATTTTTATTTATTTATTAAGTTCTTTTTAATATATATTGCCACTATTGGATTCTATTTAAATAAATTATTTTTTATCTTAAAAAAATATTATTGAACAATAATTTAGAAGTTTTTAATTATTTTATATTTTTTATTAATACTCAATTTTATTATATTATTATTATATATAATAAAATATTTGTAAATCATCTTCAAAATAATCTTTTATTAAATAAAATAAATTTTCAATATTTCTAAAATAAAATGTTTAAATGTACATATTTTACTATTTTTATGTATTTTTGTTATCTTTAAAATAAATTTATGTTAATAAGATTATTTTACATAATATTTTTTTTATCAATATATTATTCCATTGAGTGAGACAATCAGTTTTGAATAAATTTAAAATTTTTATCAAACAACTTTTACTTTACTTTTAAACTTTTATTTGAGTTTTAACTTTAAATAGCTTTTAAGACAAAAAAGGAAAAAAATTGAGCCAAACATAACCTTAAGAAAGGATGATGTTGAAAAAAATTGATCTTGTAATTAATATAAACTCACACATTATATAAATTAGTATACAAAATAAATATCGTATGCCTTCAATTATAAAGTATATTTTAATTCTTATAAAAGAAATATATCTTTAATTATTTTTTAGAAAAATAATAATAGATAGACACCTTTATATATCAAATACTCCATTAATATATGTCATTTTTCTCTATATCATATCATAGCACCTACCATACAGATGTACACTTTTATCTCCACTCTTTTTTCTTCTTTAGGCGTTAAATTGCATTGGAATATCCATTGATTATATTTCCTTTTAAAATAAATTATTAGATAATTAATTAATATAATTAACTCATTTTATTATTAGAATGGGATGAATTAATTCCTAAACATTTAAATTAGATTTTTGTTAACATAAAAGATAGAACAATTATACAACATTAGTATGAAATATTATATGATTAATTTGTAGTTTTTTACTTAAGAAAATTAGATATGAACTACTATTGCATATTAAACTTGCATGATAGAAAACTACATTGATAGTTATGTCGTCTTCTTTAATATTTTGGAAAGTACATGAATCATCTTCTTTTAAATTGTTCTTTCAAGAAAACTCTCTCCAACAAACTCCAAGTTTTATCTTGTCCTTTTGTTCGGTGGTTCGAAAATGAGTGGATACTCAACACAACGAAGACGATTTCTGGTCAGTAGTGTAAGGTGGAACACAACAGTAGCACGAGTATGGTAGAGGAGGAATTGGGTGGTTGCCACCTGTAAAGACTTAGACGCTCAAGTCAATATTTGTAAGAAGTGGCGAAAATGAAGGGTTAAATGGATACTTAAAGGTGTGGGATGCCTTATACACAGGACGAATGTGGAAAAAGCTATTTACAGTATCACAAATCACGAGCCATATAACATGACAATTACAGTCACAAGGGATACATGAAGAGACAATGTCAGTTAACCCGCCTTCAGAGGTTGTTATACCTCGTTAGTCCTAGTGCATGTAAGTTGTGATCTACGGTTAGCTGATCCACCAAGACTTGGCTAATTGAGCGTCGTGAGTATGATGTGCTGTCGAAAATCACTCTTCGTACATGACCTACAAAGCAACAGAATAAAGGAGGCTAACAGGACGAAGGCCAATCCAGAATAGTTGCCCCTAAGGTGTTGTATTCTCATGAGCGACTTAATGCCTGCCTATAACTTGAAAACATGCTCAACTTCATAATGGTCAACAAATGGATCGACATTTGTCTGCCTTCCACCTGGGAGTGGCTTGAAGGGGTCGAGGCAACCTTTCAAAATGTTATTGACCAAATCAAGTATTTAAACCCAGTACTGCTATCCACAACTAGTATGAGGACCCATTTTGTTGTCATCATGACCAATAGATGGAATTTGTCAACGGTAAAGCTGTTCCCTCTGCCCTTAGCATAGAACTCCCCCCACCTTCAAATCTAGAAGAAGCTTCCGAGGAGGTTAGGAAGCATGAGGAAGCCAATACTAAGAAGGTCACCAAGGTTAAGAAGGATGTCACCGAAGTAGATGTCAATGTGAAGGTATCGTCCAATGTTGATTGAAAGGCCAATATGTCAGTTAGAACTTGTAATGTCCTATTTTTATCGTAGTAAACCAATATGCTGACCTTTTTAGTGTAAGCAACGACATAGTTTTGCGCAATTACTTTCGTACAATGCATGATGAATTTTACTTTATGTTTGCTCCATTGCTTTATCATTTTCTGCATAACTCTTTTTTCGCACTTTATAACTTTGTTAATTTGTTGTATTTTTGTTGTTTTTACCACGTTCGTTAACTAAGTGATTTAGTGGCAGAACTGCTACGTCATGCTAGAGTAACCGACATTGAAGATGGCAGGGTCTTCTCGTTGTCTTGGCCTCGTTGAACATGCATAGTTCGAAAGTGAAAGCTTCCTCGATCCTTGACATCGGAGTGAAGACTCTAAGTGAGTTAATGAAATGTTGATCTGGAATGCATGTAAATTGGGAGTGAAAAATCCCTCGATCCCTAATGTCAAAGTAAAGATATCAAGTAAGGTAACGATGTGTTGAACTGACCTTGTCGAGCAGTTACGAACACGCGCAACTCGGGAGTGAAAACTCTGTCAACCCCCAATGTTGGAGGGTAAACTCCAGGTGAGGTGGTGGCGTGTTGGTGTTGGACCAGCCCTATTAAAGGGTGGTATCGGACTGTAGTTTGGGATTGAAAACTCCTTCGATCCCTTGAGTCGGTGTATAGACTCTAACGTGAGGTAATGACGTTGGACCTAGTTTGACTTATGAATGTTAGTTGGCTGGATCTTGCTTTAGTCATTATGACCAAGGTGTATGAAAGCTAAAAGTAAAGCTGCAAAAAGGAGTTTGCAAAAAGAGGTCATTTTATTGCAAATTGACAAAATGTTTTACATGTGTGAACACATTAAAACTAATACAAGACAATAGTTGTAATAGCATCGGAGCTTGGTGACATTCCAGGTGTGCAAATTGGGAACCACAGGCAAAGTCTCAAGGGTGTAAGCCTCGATGTCGGTCTTCATGGTGACCTAATATGGGCTCTCCCAATTGCCAGTGAGCTTGCCTTGTGTTGTATTCTTTCTGCCGATGTTAGTTAGATAGAGGATGATGTTAGTCAGACTGCAACTTACTGTTTGAGGGTGCTCTCTCTAATGGCTGTGACTTTTTCTCATTCTTCTACTAGGTCATCGAGTTCTTCTTTGGTGTGCTCATTATTTGATATAAGATCAAAGTTGTCAGTGCTGTGAAAAAAAAAATTACCACAGACCATTCCCAAGTTACAAATAGACCAAAACACTTTGATGGCAACCATGGTTCTAATTGCAGTTGCGATTGCAAACATTGTGGTTGCTGCAATGCGGATTGCGGCCATTACAGCGTAAACTTATTATATGTTTGCGTCTCACCTGTCCTCTTGCCCCCACCACCTTACCTTTTCCCCTACTAGCCTACCCCTACCACCTCACCCGTTTTCCTTACCTTGAATGCATCACACAACCTACCAACACCTAAACTAGCCACCACCAAATGCCTTTCTTCCTTCTCCAACATTCCACATGACCATACCCTTTAGAATAAAAGATTTAAGTTTGAATCTTTGTTTATGTTTTCACAAAAAAATGGAACACGATGATGCTACGGCTGCGTTGCGGTTTTGTTGCGGCCTCGTTGCAGATGTGTTGTGGTAATTCCTTTGATTTTAGTTCACACCACAATTGTGGACCGTTGCTGTTACGGATAGCTTTGCAACCACAATATTGCACCCGCAACATAGGTTGCGGTCCACAATTTAGAACTATGATGGCAACAAAATATTAATAAAAGGAAGAAAGCCTGAGAGAAACAAAACCGATAGGGGATGAGCTGATGCATTGGCTTGGTACAACTGTCTAGAAAAAATGTGTAATGGATTCATAATGATGGTTGACTGCTGCTGTGATGGTGCATAGGTTAGGATATAGTGTGTTCATGTTGGTCTATAGGGAATCATGCCACATTTTGGCTCTATGTGTATCATGTGTTGCTGGTAAGCCTTGATTGGAGTTCAGTGGTTGGTGTGTACATGTTAGTTTTAGAAAAATATGTATAAAAATGCTGAATAATATAGAAGTAGTTGATAGAGAATGATAATAAGGCTTTATTTGATATGTGGAAGAGCTTACTACAAATGATGATACAATTGCCTATTTATAGGCATACAAGAATAGTTCTAGAAATATTTAGACTTTATTGTTCTAGAGTTTTCTCACTTTTCTCTTAGCTTTTCTAGTTTTTTCTAAAGCTACATTTCTATAAGTTTCTAGATTTTTCTAAATACATTGTGAATATTTTTTAAGAGTATTCTAGAACGTTCTTTACTTTTCATATATTACTTTTACAATCTTCTAGAAAATTGTATCACCTTTTAACACTCCTCCTTGATGCAAATTTCAAAAATTCCAAGCATTGTTTGTAAATGTTCAAATCTTGCTCTTGGCAGTGCCCTCGTAAAAATGTCTGCAATTTGATCTTTTGTCTTATAGTACTTGAGTTGCATTTGTCTAGTTGTCTATGCTTCTTTGACAATTCTTCATAACATTTATGCTTAAGCATGGCTGTATTGCAAGTTTCATGTATATCCACCAAGGATCTTACTCGTCTTGGAGTATATTCTAGTGAAGAATCTTCTTGTAGTGGAGGTGGAGGAAGTGTACCTGAATCCCTTGCTACTTCTTTAACTTCTTCTTAAGGTTGTTGCTCTAAAATGGGATGTTGCTTCTCACAACCTTTTCTTCTTCCCAATTCCAAGCAGCATTTTCATCTACCTCAACATCTCGACTGATGGTGAGCTTCTTTGTTTGCAAGTTGTAGACTCGATAGCCTTTTGATTGTGTGCTATATCCCAAGAAGGTGCCTCGTATAGTCTTGTCTTCTAATTTATGTCTTTTCTCATCAGGAACATGTATGTAGCAGATAGACCCAAATACTCTTAAATGTTTAGTTGATGGCTTTTGCCTACTCCATGCCTCAATAAGAGTCTTGTCTTGTACTGCCTTACTCGGACATCTGTTGAGTATGTAGACTAGAGTGTAAACTTCTTTTGCCCAAAAAGTGTTAGGCAAACCCTTCTCCTTTAGCATTGATCTAGCCATTTCCATGACTATACGATTCTTCCTCTCAGAGAAGCCATTTTATTGTAGAGAATATGCGACAGTAAATTGGCGCTCAATGCCTTCATCTTCACAAAACTTATCAAATTCGTGTGAGTTGTACTCTTTGCCTCGATCGTTTCTAAGTATCTTTATATGTTTCCCACTTTGCTTCTTGACGAGAGCTTTAAACTTCTTGAATATTCCAAAGACTTCTAATTTTTCTTTAATGAAGCATACCCAGGTCATTCTAGAAAAGTCATCAATGAAGAAGATGAAGTACCTGTTGTTGTTGAGTGACAGTGTACTCACTGGTCCACAAATGTCAGTGTGGATCAACTCCAACACATCTTTAGCTCTCTATGCTTTGTTAGTTGAAAACGGTAGTTTGTGTTGCTTTCTGAGAAGACATCCTTCACAAGCTTCGTTGTTTTCTTTCAGGTATGGCAGGTCTCTCATCATATTCTTTTGGTATAATAGCTTTAAGGCATAGGTGTTGAAATGGCCAAATCTTCGATGCCATAACCATGAGTTATCAACTTGGACTTTCATGGCAATATTGGTAGTATATTTGAAGCCTATCAGGAAACTTCTATTTCTTTTTTCCATCTTAACTTAGGCTATCTCTCGCCTTTTGTTATAGTTATCACAGATTATGCATGTATCTCCTTCAAAGTGTAAAGCATAGCCTTTCTCCATCATTTGGTCAATGCTCAAGAGATTTTCTCTAAGATTGGGAATAAGTAAAACATCTTTGATGAGTCTCGTACCTTTCTTTGTCTCCACCATGACAGTGCCTTTGCCTTTGGACTCCACCATGGTGTCATTTCCCAATCGAACTTTTACTTTGACAAAATTGTTAATTTCCTTGAAAATGCTTCTATCTTTGGCCATGTGATTGCTGCAACCGCTATCCAAGTACCAACTCCATTTGTTTCATCACTAGAATCTCAAGTAGCATAAAAAGATGTTGCTCATTATCATGCTCTTCAACAAAATTAGCTTGATGCTTGTTTTTGTTGTGGCAGATCTTCTCTACATGTCCAAATTGCTTGCAATACTGACACTGTGGCTTTCCACAATGCCAACGGTCTTTCTCCAAGTTACTTGTCTTCTTGCATATGCCACATGGAGGATATTTCTTAGGGAAACTTCTAGAATTTCTTTTATTTCTAGAAATTTCTTCACTATTTTTCTTTCCTCCATATTCTTTATTTTGAGACCATAATTTAAGCTTTGATTAAAAGGCATTTTCGATAGAATCTACATCATGCCTACTCAGTCTTTGCTCATATGCTTCAAAAGAGCCCATTAGTTCTGTCACCAACAAGGTAGACAGATCTTTGGTCTATTCAATCGTAGTCACGATAGCATTATACTTATGGAGAATAGAAATTAGAATTTTCTCAACAATTCTCTTGTCAAGAATATTTTCCCCATATGCTCTCATTTGACTAACTATTTCTTTTATCCTAGAATAGTAATCTTTTACGGTCTTGAACTCCTTCATTTTTATTAATTTAAACTCACGTCTTAGAATTTGAAGTTTAATGGCACGTACCTTAGCACTTCCTTGAAACTCCTCCTGTAGTGTATTTCATGCTTCTTTAGCACTTGTGGCACCCATTATTTTTGGAAAAATTGTGTTAGCTGTTGCTTGTTGTAGAACAAATAATGCCCTTGAATCTTTTTGCTTATTTTCCTTTAACTCCTTTTATTGAGCTACAATCAAAATAGAAATGTCTGTAGGAACAGTAAATCCATCTTCAATAATATCCCATAAATCTTGAGATCAAAAAAATGTATTCATTTTAATGGTCGAAAAATCATAATTTTCTCCAGTAAAAATAGGGACAGGAATAGATGAGGGTTGAATAGTATTGACCATTGGTTAAGGAAAAATTATAGGATTGGTAGAGAATATAGTAGGATTTTTTGGAAGTTGTTGAATAATATCTCTACGCCCAGTAGATGACTGAACGTAGCTTCGATACCACTATTAGTTTTAGAAAAATATATGTAAAGGTGCTGAATGATATAAAAGTAATTGATAAAGAATGGTAGTAAGGCTTTATTTGATATGTGGAAGTGCTTACTACAAATGATGATACAATTGTCTATTTATAGGCATGCAAGGATAGTTTTAGAAATATCTAAACTTTATTATTCTAGAGTTTTCTCACTTTTCTCTTAAATTTTCTAGTTTTTTCTAAAGCTACATTTCTATAAGTTTCTAGAATTTTCTAAATACATTGTGAATATTTTACAAGAGTATTCTAGAATATTCTTTACTTTTTCATATATTACTTCTACAATCTTCTAGAAATTTGTGTCACCTTTTAACAGTACTACATGAGCGTGAGTCTGGTTGACTATGGTGAACTTGGTTTGGAATGTAGAAGCAGGAGCTAGTGGATCTATGGTAGCTTGAAGATGCTGAGGAGCTTGTATATTTATGGAGGCTCAAAACATTGGAGCCATCTCTATATCTATGGATTCTGGTAGGAGAGAAAAATAAATTATGTGGGGTGATGAAAAGGTTCAAGATATGCTATTGTGATGAGGGAAAGAGAGTATGGCTTCATGGTTGAGAGGAACTACCAAAATTAGATAGTGTTACGGTTAGAAGTTAGGAAGGGGTAAGTAATGGTTATTTGAGGTTATGTTAAAGGTTAGGCATTGTTCATGATGAGGAAAAAAGAAGTTGTTTCATGCTAGTGGTTTCAGCTATGAGTAATGATAGAGTGAGCTATGAGAAGCAACATATAGACGTATGGAAGAGAATGGAAGAAAAAGGTGGTGATAGCAGGGGTGAAGATGTTGAAGGTTTGAATGGTGATGGTCGTTGTTAGTGGCTATTAGTTCATGGAGGAATAGGAAATGAAATTGGAAGTTGGCCATGATGAGATCAAAACTATTTGGAAGATGATGAAGGAGGTTGTACAAGTGGTTTCAGTGAGCAGCCATAATATGCAGTGCAAGATTGGTTTTTTTTTTGTACAGTAAGGAGGTTTTAACCGCCACAATTTACCAATTAATAAGGCAGTTTAAATCGCCACAATATACTGATTTATAAGGCAGTTTTAACAGCCACAATTTGTTGGTAAACATGGCGGTTTGAACTATCATTGTTCTAAAATAAAATTACTTTGGAATAGCATATTATGGCGTTTGTAACCCCCATTCTAACAACTATGAATTGCCTTAAAGTTATATTAATAATAATGCTTTGTATACATCATAGTTTGCTGTAATTCACATTTTTAAATACCATTATTTAACTAATTTACAATCAATTGTATTTTAAATATCGTTATATAACTATTGGAAAGATGTAAGACCTAAATAGAACTTAAAAATCATTCATATAATAAATAAAAAGTACTCCAAAATTACACTAGTCATTAATTTAACTATTTTAAGAAGTCATTCATTTAGTAATTAAACTTGCAAAATAATAAATAAAAAAATACTTCAAAATTACATAAGTCAAAGTTTGAATATATTAATCCTAAACAAGTCACATGCCACTAGCTAGTAGGAGTCCGAAGACCAGCTACATGTGTGTTGCTTTCCCCTGTTGATCTTCTTATCTTATTATTAGGCGTTGAAGCTCCACTTCCCACATCCGGTGCCTGTAAGAAATAATAAATAATCATACTAATTAATCAATATTTGTATGCTAATTATTTAACTCATTATGCATTACGTTCAGTATTTGTATGCTAAAAATAGACCTGTTGTGTAGAATTTGGGAATAAGGTAGCTAACTATAGAGGAATATTACCTCCTTCCTTTGCAGCAATATATGCAAGAAGTGTTTGAACTTGTGATTTCACAATTACAATTTCAGATTCCATATTTACAAATTTTTCTTCTATGCCCACAGAAGATGCACTAGCACTAGTTGAACCAGGATTGATACCACCAAGTCGTGTGGTGGTACACCTAAATGCAATGGTAGGACAAACTCCCAATCCCAACCCCCGAACACGACCAGGATGCTCTTTGTCAAATATGACACCAACAATATCATTTGGAGAAATCTCGGACACAACTTCTGAGTTTTGACTTAGGTAGTCATCAATTTTCTCCTGCATAAAACAGAAAAACAAATCCATCAAACCAAAGCAAAGATTGAGACAATAGCAACAAGTAACCAATAAAC
This sequence comes from Spatholobus suberectus, assembly GCA_004329165.1. Lineage (NCBI taxonomy): Eukaryota > Viridiplantae > Streptophyta > Magnoliopsida > Fabales > Fabaceae > Spatholobus > Spatholobus suberectus. The sequence continues at coordinate 75,138,183 of CM014730.1, read as the reverse complement.
CAGCAAGCAGTAATATGACCAAGTAACCAATAAACAAGACAAGCTATTGGAGTCCAACAATGTTAACAGTAATGTGACCAAGTAACCAATAAATCAGCAAACAATAATGTGAAGATAATATCTTTCTAAAAACAATATTATGAACATGCATCATTTTAGATTTGGTTTCTGTGCACAAGATCACTAACAATGTTGGGTTTTACTTGTTTACATGAATTGTGATATACTTCATTTCTTGGAAACTGATATTTACTATCATAGAGTCAGCTGAATTGATTACTTAAAATTTGCATGTTCAATTAAGGTATTTCTTATGTAATTTGAACTACATCGAAGCAGGTGGATTAAATCACATATCAAAAGTTAGAAAACAAACATTGAATAGAAATCAGATAACATTGAAAACTATTGCTGGTGTAAAAAATAAGAAATGCTAATAGAGGATAAAGCAAATACTCAAATAAGAAGGCAAAACGGAAAGTCGTATCCGCCCGGCGAGATTGGTAGGCCGCCCGGCGGACCTTGCATTGGTGGCACCCGCCCAGTGGGTGGTGTAGTCCGCCCGGCGCCAAGACGGAGCGGATTTTTTTTTCTGAAAAACCGCCCGGCGTCACGAAAAATGAAAACCTGTAGGCTATCACATTGTTTGGTTTATGCTACACCTATCATTCAACAAATCTGGTTTGTATACAATACCTAAATCAGATCTATAATGATGCACAGGATCTATATTCAATATAAAGCATCATGTTGAATCATGCATTTAATAATGACCCACTATCAACCTACATACTAAAATTACTATACACAAGAAATCAGAATACACGGAATGCAGAATAGAAGCAATAAAAGGAAAGTATCAAGTTACCTCTATTTCCTTGGCTTTATCATTGACATAGATACCATTTTTTCTCTAGTGAATGATGTTCCACAATGGGCCTCGACCAATGGCCTTACGGTCTCAATTTTCTAAAGACATTAAAAGTAGAAGTAAAAGTCAAATAAGGTTATACTCTATGTAAACAATGAAATCAATTAGGACAATGTCCTTAACAAAGACATGGCACCACATTTGTGAAGAATAGTTTTTTTTTTTTTCTAATATCTTTATTTCTCTTGCAAAGCTCCTACAAGTGAAAGTAGATTAGTCGCTAGAATTTAATAACAAGTTATTTGTAAATAATTATTCATTATATACAAAGTATGTACCATTGTAGAAGGTTTTAAGCGATAGTCAACAAATGATGCCCATTGGTCCATGTTAATATGTTGTGGAACATTGCTGATAAGCTGATTTCTACTCAAAATTGGGTTATAAAATTCATTCCAAAGCTTAAGTCTAAACTCCTTCCATTTTTTAGCAATTGAGAAATTGACATATCTTTTGGCAGCATCTTCATTTTCTTTAAAACAGAATCATACATTCAAATAACACAATGTTAGTTCACTACACTATATTTTAAAAATGAAAATAAAGCATAAAATTTTTATTAGATTACGATTACCTTGAAGACAGTATCAAACGCGTTGTCCAAGTAAGCATCTGGCATCTCTGACCATGTTTCAAAACTTATAGGAAACAAAAGAGTATTTGTTGATAATTGCCCACAATAGGTGAAGATAACTCAACAAAATCCACAATGACACGCAGTCCATCAGGCAAGTTATGGACATCCTTAACCTTTAACTTAAGTTTCCTAGTAACATTATGTTCATCTATAACAAATAAATATTATATTAAATAGCAACCAAGAACATTAAATGAAAGGGGAAACAAAATATTCAATCAATTGATATCTATATATTATACCTATGGCATCTACCAATCAATAATCGTTAGACTGTTGTCCAACTTTACGTTGCAAGGTTTTAGTTTGTGGTTGTGCAGTTTGATTTTGAGTTTTGGCTATGTAGTTTGCAGTTGGTTAGGTATTTGTGAAGCTTCGTTATCAACCGGCATTGAAGACATAATCTCTGACAAGTAACTAAGGCATAAATTATAGCAGTCAAAACATCAAGACAAGCATAGTGAAAAAAAAAACACAACTAATCAATTGGTGTTGAATACATAACCTATGATGGGGTAAAAGCTAGAGGATTAGGTGTCAAATTAGGTTGGATTGAGTCATTAGACGTGAAACTAGGTTATAGTGGATCATTAGGCATCAAGACAGGTTGAATTGGATCAACAGGCATTGAACGAGGATGTTTAGATGTGTCCAAGAGGATGAAGCACGTTAGGAGCTCCCATCAACTAATTTGGACAAATTCTTAATTTGCTTTGGCGTTGGCATATCTGCACATATAATACAATGAATCAATTTAAAAGTAGTTAAAAAAATATAAAAGACATCAATATGCTATAATATAAATCTGCACATGTAAGGTATCATTGCAAAAAACAATAAAAAGAAATGAATATTGGCCACAATGCATGAGTAGTGATATGGTTAGGTTATGGTAGTGGAACAAAAAAAGGCATGACTATGCTGCCCTAAATCTGCACATATATAACCCAATGCTAGACTTAAAAAAAAGAAGTTAAACTAATGGCCTCCAAACACTTGTAAGCATAATAGTAATGATATGGTTAGGTTATGGTACTAGAATAGTGTAATCAGCCCCAAAATAAACAAAAACAAACCAAATGACTAGAGGCCTATTTGCTTTACATTCTATTGTGGGTAATTGAGCTTTGATCAAATCTGTAGCAAACACAGCCCAAGGTAATTTTATACCATAATATTAACTCTACTCTGACATATGCTCATTTTCTTCAACTTCATCATTATCATTTGTGACACCCCTACTTTTATATATTAAATTATTCTTTATGTTTAAAAATTATTTTTAAGTCATCAATGTATTTAGAACAATTAATAATAATTTTAGAAATTTTTCTAGAATTTATTGAGATAATTTTTGTAAAATGACAAAAATACTCCTGGTTGACTATGAGAACCAACCGGAGACTTTTTGATCTCAAAATATTTTGAAAATTTTATATTAAGTATCTCTCATTATAAAAACTTTATTTTGAGATAAAAGTAGTGAAAAATATAATAATCCTATTTCAATTCTTCCATTATTTTTTTATAATATTTGGCAATACAATTTTGAAAAATCGGAAAGGAATTTTGAAATTCTGACTTTCACTATTTTGCTCAAAATTTCAAGAGTTATTTAATCATTATTTTTAATAATTTTTCCGAGCCGGAGCCCGGAAAAATTAGAAAATGACAATTTTCTCCTTATTTCTTAACATTAAGAACTGACATGAAGAAAAGATTCAATTGACATTACAATGTCAATTTGAGCTTGGAATTATGTCATATATATTAAAATATAATTTTTGGAATTTTTGGGAATTTTCTGAAATTTCTGTGTAAAATGACCAAAATGCTCCTACGTGTTTGATAAGCCAGCCAGTACTGGTTTGACATTCCAAAAGGGTGAAAATGGTAATTTTAGTTTAATTATGGGTAACATATTTAATTTTAGAATTTTGATAAAATTTTTGCTATTTATTGAATTAAAATGGATTTTCTATGAATTTTCTAGCTTAAAAATACAAAATAAATACATATAATTTGAAATAAATTAATAAAAATTAAAATTTATTATTAGAAATTTATTTTTGATGAAAAATAATGTATTTGTCCATTTTTTCATTAAAATGAATTATTTTGATTTTAAAAGCTAATTTTTCAAGTTTAGGCATTTTTATCGATACCGATTAATTCACCTACAGATAAAATTTGACACATGGAGGCTTGGGACAGCTGGTGGAGCACGTCCCCAACCCTAAAATAGGTGATTCACCATCTATTTGGGGTATGTGTCCCTAAAATTAATTAAAAAGAAATTAAAAATAAGTTTTATTGCATCATTGCTTACATCATCCAAGGGACACCTAACCCCATTCTTCCCCTATATAAATACCCATGGTCTTGGACCATTTTCAGCACCTCTCTCTCTCTCAAACTACCAAATTCTTAGAGAGCTTCTCTCTCTAGAAAAAATTTTCTTTTATTTTGTTTTTATATTAAAATTTTACTAGTTTTCCAACAACTAGTAAAGTTCTCTTTCTAGGAGCTCTGCATCAACAATTTCATCCTCTCCATCAATTATCTTAGAGGTAATGGGGAGAGTGGGGTTGGTTCTAAATTACTATCACTTTGCATGTTGGTAGGAAGGGTTTTCCCCTAAACCCGTTCAGGCTTAAGTTTTCTTATTGTTATTATTGTTTAATGTTAAACTTTAATTTTTGCTAAGTTGTTACTCTGCCCAAATTTATATTATTAAATCATAATTACTAAATTGTTACTCTGCTCAAATTTAAATTATTAAATTATACTTGCTAAGCTGTTACTTTGTTCAATTTTAGAAAATTAAAATGCACTTGCTAAGCTGTTACTCTGCTCAATTTTAAAAAAAATTAAAATGTATTTATTTAGTTGTTATTCTGCCAAAATTTTAGTAATTATACTATAATTGCTATGTCGTTATTCTGTTAAAATTCTAGTATTGTGTAATTTCTGCAAAATAAGGCAGAAATGTTGATTGTACTGGTGCTCAAATTAAATGAGACCAGGGAAACCTCTGCTTGACAAGTTAGGAATTAACAATTTAGTGAGTAATGTAAAGCAAGTGACATGTAGTGGCATGGCACCCTGCTAGGGAAGCCACGGTTTGGTATGCTGAGGAATGAAAGGCAGGGACCCACTTGCGAAGGTCTTGGGGGTAGGCATCGAGTGGTGAAGGTCCAAATGACCAAGGTAGCACCCTTGAGCCGGGATATTCGCCTGACCAAACTAGATAACCTCGACAACTGCTTAGCATTCCAGGATTGGTTTGAGAGTATACCTCTATAAATGGATATCCTAAATTGTTATTTTGTTCCTTAATGATGACGAGGACTGTACTATGTGATGGTGTTGAGAGAGGTATATGTACTCCCAGTCACTTCCCAGGTTCTGTTGAGAACTATTACCCACTAATGGGAAGTATGGATCTATACCTAGTCAAGGGTAGTCGGATACAACTTAGAACGAACCTTAGGATCTCTTGTGCTGTCAGTTGTGTTTTATCTTTGTTTTATGGCAGATTCCCTACCTTACATGTAAAAGTGATTTTAGAACAAAACACCTCACTCCATTATTTCTTTTGTGTATGATTGGATGTGATTATTGAAGACGACATTAACGCTCCGTGATTCTGAGTACAAGATAGAGAACATCTCAACGGGGGAGGACCTGAAGACCTATAGTATTTTCTTCTTGTATAAAGGATAGGGTAGATAAATACTACTCTGTATAGGATCTTTTTGATGTATATAGTGGGCTAGGTAGTATATCTCTTTCGATGTACTTTTGTTTTCTGACTGTTATGTATTACTCAAACCATGATGTACAGTTTTATGATATCTATGTATATATCTTTCATCTTTTACTACCATTTCCAAATTCTGTTAAGTTTGAAATTTCTTTTAGAAATGAAAAAAAAAATTACACGCATTTTCATTTACTTAAACTTAATAACTAAATTAATATGAATTGTATTTAATATGAATAGGTGTTACATCATTCCCTTCACTTAATAATTCATCATCAACGTCCTCCCTAAGCAATGGTAGATCATTAATGTTTCTAAAAAATTGATCCAAGTCTTACTGTGGACATGGTTTAGTCTCACAAACTTCAGTATCTCCTTGTTCTCCCATATCATACAAGTCTCTTGGCTTCAAATGGACAACAACACTCCAGTCTTTATTCATTTCATCATTCACATAATAGACCATTTTATCTTGTGAAGCTTCAATGTATGGATCATGTTCTTCACGATCACCTGTGTGAATCAATGGTGAAAAATTAATAGAAGTGAAACCCCACACATCTTTTTTAAATCCCCTATCTCTAATGGTGTTAACCCATTTACATTTGAATAGAGTAACCTTAAACTCACCATAGTAGTTAAGCTCAATGATATCTTCTAACTTGCCATAATATGCCAAATCTACTTCTCTAAGGTTTCCATCAACACTACTAGCAACATAAGATGTTGAAGAAGATAGAAAAACTACACTATTTTGGGTTTTCAACCCATGTTCTCAAGATATTGTTCAAAATTTAAACCTATTAATATTAAATGCAGAAAATCTTCTAGCATGTAATGTTGGACCATTGGCTAGATTCTTGAGATCAATCGACACTGTACTTGAGATGTGTGGGTTCATAAGCTAAAGCAATAATTAATGCGTTAACTATTTGCATGATTTTACAAACTTCTATAAAGAAATTAACAAACACAATTTTTTCCTACATAATTTACCTACCTTTCGAGGAAACCAATCAATAAAATCTTTAGTAACAATCTTCTCTATCTCTGTAATTGTCATCCTTCGCCCTTTAGATCACCTTTGCAAATGATCCTTTAAATTCACTATATAAACATTTGATATCAATGTAACATCTTTAATGATATTTAGAGTTTGTCAAAGATTAATTTCATTTATAGTTTGTGTAAGTATTCACTCAATGTAAGGCTTGACTTAAGGACAATTTAATAACACATATCGATGTGCTTGAATTTTCTCCATGCTTGATAGCTCAAAGGTTGAGAAAGCACCTACTGGTCTACCAATTGATGGAAAAAGGGTAGACACATGTAAAGAATCATTATTGTTAGAATCATCATTAACACGTGCAAGCCTATTGATTCGCGACTCAATTCTTTCTATATATTGAGAGCAAAAGGTAAAAGCCTCTTTAGCAAGGTGTCCTTCAGCAATAGAACCTTCTGGTTGTGCCCTATTTCATACATAGGATTTTAAGTGTCCCAAATACCTAAAATAAGGTTTGACAATTAGTAGTAAATTTGAATCATTATTTGCATGAAAAAAATCTCAAAGAGATATAACATTCACCTTTTAATAGGATACATCCAACGATAATGTATTGGGCCTTTGTGTTTTGCTTCACCAACAAAATGACAAGTTAAATGAACCATGATTGTGAAGAAGGAAGGAAGGAATAACATTTCCAAGTGACAAAGAGTCAAAATGATGCGAGATTGAAGCCTATCAAGATTTGAGTGACTTAAAATTTTAGCACATAATTGTCAAAAGAATGAACACAACTCTATTAGCACTATAGTCACATTGTCTAGCAAAACATTATGTATGGCAAGAGGTAATAATTGCTCCATAAGAATATTATAATTATGACTTTTCACGCTTGAGAGCTTTCGATTTTTTAGGTCAATACATCTTTAAATATTGCTTGAGTACCCATCTAGCGCATTAACATTTTTCAAAGTTTGCAAAAAGACATTTTTCTTTGCATTTGACAATGTAAACAAAGATGGGCGAAATCTCCCCTTATCATCTAGCCAAAGGTCCTTCCTTATACCCATTTCTTTAAGATCCTTTTGTGCTTTAAAATTATCTTTGATTTCCCAGTCTCATTAAGCAAAGTGTATACCATATTGTCACATACATTTTTTTTAATATGCATAACATCTAGACAATGGCACAACAAGTTTGACTTCCCAATAAGGAAGATCAAAAAATATGCTTTTCTTCCTCCATTGTCCTAATCCATCTTCAACAGGTCTTATTCCTCGAGTTCTTTTACATGTATCATTAGACTCCAATGTTTTTCCAAAGATAACATTAATGCCCTCGACTTGTTTCAATATGTCTAACCCTAACAAAGTTATTGGCAGATCCATTTGGTCAATTCTCCCATTAAAACAAGACCAATACAATCTCAATTTATGACCTTTTTCTAAAAATTGACGGTGGCCCATAAAACACCATTTTTTGCTACACTTTAGTCTACAAGAGTTTGTGTCAAAGTTACATATGGGGCAAGCAAGACTAGTGTGTGTGTTCCACCCAGATAAAGATCCAAGCCCAGGGAAGTCACTAATTGTCCACATCAAAGCTGCTTTCATTGCAAACATCTCATTTTTTGAAGAATCTAATGTTTGCACTCCATTAGACCACAATTCCTTCAACTCTTTGATGAGAGGTTGTAAGTATACAACTAAGTTATTTCCCGGCATTTGTTTTCCTAGAATGATCATGTAGAGGATGAATGATGTTTGCTTCATGCACTCCCAAGGAGGGCGATTGTATTGGATAAGAACCACCAGCCAAATGCTATGGCTTGTACTTATGGTTCTAAAAGGATTGAAACCATCACTAGCTAAACTAAATCATACATTCTAAGCATCATTAAAAAATTCTGGATGAAGTAGGTCAAATGTTTTCCCAGCCTTAGAATCTCTAGGATGCCTCATCAATCTGTCTTGGTTATCCTCTGATGCATGCCACGTCATAAACTCAACGGTCTTAGAAGACAAAAATAGTCTTTGCCATCTTGGCTTTAGTGGAAAGTAGCGCAAACAGTTGCTTCTTCTTTTTATCTTTCCACTTAGATGTCTTGCATCTTTTACATTCTTCTAAGCCTTCATTCTCTTCACCCAAATATAGCATTCAATCATATGGGCATGCCGGTATCTTGGTATAATTCAGACCAAGTTTGTTGATGATTTTCTTGGCCTCATAGAACGAGTTGGGAATCTTAGCATGTGCAAATGCATCTTTTAACAATTCTAGAATCATAGTCATTGCTTTGTCACACATTCTACACAAGCACTTTATATGATACAATTTAACTAGAAACAACAATTTTGAATACTTCATACAACCTTCATATAATGGTTGGTCATTGTCTTTCATCAACTCATAAAACTCTGAAGTATCTTCATCATGCACCATATTATGTTGACCACCATCATGCTCAAAAGATGCACCAACATCATTAACATTGTGTCTCACAAACCCAAATGCATTGTTGATCATATTTTCCATTGGATTTTAAGCTTGTAGATTATCTTGTACGACATGTGTACTTTCAGAGGGCCCAGACTCAATTGCACTTGAATCTTCACCATGTAAATACCACACTTTGTAATTTTCAGGGAAAGTTTTACAAGTTAGGTTGTTTGCCACTTGTTGAAACCACATTTTGAACATGCACAAAATTGTACAACCTTCAATAGACTTATGTTTAAAAGCAAAATCCAAAAAACTATTTAACCTATTTGTATATTCAAGGGTGTTCTATGGTTTAGAAATCCACGATTTATCCATTGGCATGACTACAATAAGCTAAATAGGAAGGAACAATTATCTGTATTTACAATGAATAACTAACATTAGTTAAAGCATGAACAAAGTTAAATATGAATGAACAAAAGTGAATTAGGCATAAAATTTAACATCGATAGCTCCTATTGAAACACCAAACTTACTTTTGAATGTTACTCAAACAGTCTTACATGTTAAGACAAATTAAATTTCATCTTTCTTCTAGTTGGTATTTCATTAACATGCAAATATCTTGTGTGTGAAGCTCATTCCTTATATTTCCAAACTGGGGTTCTACTCTAAGAAGAATGTATTTGTTGGTTTCTAATAAATGGATAGAATAGGCAAAGTGAGAGAGGCCTTATCAGCTTGTGTCAATGTTATCAATGGTAGCCTATGGCAATGAGAAAAACAAGAAAAAACAGACACAAAGAGAAAGAACAACCATCAGCCACATAGAGAACAAGAAGAGAACAAATTAAAAAGAAGAAAAAGAGAGAAAAAAAATATGAAGAACAGATTAAGAAGTGAACAATAGATGAAAAAAAAAAAAGCAGACAAAAGGAAAGAAATAGAAGGAAGAAGGGGAAGAAAACTTGTTATAGTTGTTGGAAATAAGTGGATATTAAATCTGAATCTAGGAGCAGATATGCTGAACCAACTATAAATCCACTTATAAATCTTATTTAAATTGTTAAAAATAGATCAGTAAATCTTGACAAAGATTTACTTATAAATTGAACCTACAAATTCAAGCAGTTTAACAGCTGCTTTTCAGAAACCTAGCATTTGTCAAACATAGTTTCCTAGTTCTCCTCATTTTTTGTACATCAAGTCAATGAAAAAATCATAAGTTCATTACATGTCACAGAACCTCAAATACCTCTCTTTCATTACAAAAATTGATCTTGAGTGTAGTTAGGCATAGTAATTGTAACAAAGTAATATGAAGATTATCCATTGGAAGTCAACACTGACATTTTGGGGGTGGGGGTGCAATGAACTAGGTTCAATTCCTTTACAAATAATAGCATAAAGAATTTTCTTCAAAAAGAAAGGTCTTACTAAATATTCCTCTAAGCAACTATCAAAGATACCTGTCTGAATCTGATGCAAGTCGAATGTTGGTTTCACTTGTTAGCTCACTGATAGAGGTTAAAGATCTGCATGATAAAAAACAATATGGTTAACAAGCATTCACTATTAGATGTAATAAAATTAGGTAAACTACATGGAATTTGATGTCTTAAGAGTATCAAAAAGGAGGAAAAAAATGAGTGTGGTAATGTAATGCTTTAGGTGAAAGACAGAATGGAAACTTAGGAATTTACTATCAACTGTCAAGGACTAACTCTCCTGACAGCTCATCAATATTACATTTTTATCATGCCTCATCATGGAAGAGCCACTTAGGCTCCAAGCACATACTCAAATGTAAAGGCCCATTCATTCTTAAAAGTTCAGAAAGATAATACTAAAAATGACTTTTTGTGTTATAAGTTTTAGGCCTAATTTAGAAACATGCATTTTTGAAGAAAATATTTTCTAAAGTCCAACTAAATTACCAAACAAAACAAAAGGGCCCTTAGATCTCCCTATTCCTATATGACACATGCCATCCTATCCAAATGTGTGTGTGAAGAACAGTGCCAGCATTACACTGCCCCATGTCTATTTCCCACCTTCATAGGCATTGTGAAACAATCCCACATTTCTGAATCAAAAACTATATCTAAAGCCTAAGTTAATTTGGTTTGATTTGAAAGTGTGGTAGGTTATGTAGCAACAGAACCAGTCCTTACCACTTAACCTTGTAAAATTGTTGCTTTTTTAAAACAAAAATGCTTTTATACAAAAATAGTTGCATTGCCATGAAATAACTTGATTAAATAATTGTCACGAAGAAATGCAAATTTTATTTATAAATAAAAAGAAACGTGTGACCAACCTGTCTCTAGTGTCTACCCTTGGATTTTTAGATTCTTGTTTTGATTATGTCACAAAAACCTTATATATTCTAAATTTTCAAAATCCATCATTGTTTGTATCTTCAATTTTTCACCCTCAAAAAGTTTTCAATTGTATTTTAAAACTCTCCCAGCTTCTCTCTTATCTTGTAAAGAACCCTGTGAGTGTGAACTTTACTCAGTCACTGTCACCCTAAAAAATTTGGCCCCCATGGCCACCTATCTCATCCAAGAAATTTAATAAATAGGATTTGTTTTAATTTAACCAATAGGATTATAAATTTCTACTTAACCACAAGTAGCAGTAAATTTTAATTGTTAGTTTTTTTTTAAAAAAAATCCTATTAGGTGGAGGATCAAAGCTTTAATGTCATATCACACACATAACCACGGAAGAGTTGGAACCTTGTTAATATGTAATCTTGTAATTCAATTAGAGCCAACTCATTTATCTTTAATTTGTCACAAAAGATACTTAGAAGTTAATAAAAGAGGTACAAAAAACATTAGTTGCAGCATAGAAATACATATTATGAAGACATTACAACACAAGTCTTATGTCCTTTTTTCTTTTGGGGTCTAACAGTAAGAGTGAATTGTAAATTAAGAAAATGTATATTATTATTATGATGATGATGATGACTGTCTACTTGTACTTTGTTGGAACTTAGGTGGAAAGAGTTCAAGAGTAGGGTTGACACATTAAAAAAAGGTTACACCCCACTTACTCCAATTTCCAATTGTGTGACCAGGTTGTCTCTAGTGTCTAACCTTGGATTTTCAAAACCTTGTTCTCACTATGTCAAAAAACCTTATATATTCTAAATTTCCAAAACCCATCATTGTTTGTACCTTCAATTTTTCACCCTCAAAAAGTTATCAATTGTCTTTCAAAACTTTCCCAGCTTCTCTCTCATCCTGTTTAAGAACCCTGTGAGTGTGAACTTACTCAATCACTATCACCCTCAAAAAGTTGGCCTCCATGGCCACCTCTTTCATCCAAAAAATTTGAAGCATTTGTCATAGTGCATAGGCTTGAAGGGTTAATAAGTTTGGTTGTTGAAATCAAGTGGAAAGGTCAAAAAGGTGTGGCCTTAAGCTCACTGAGGCGCTCCATCAAGAGAAATTTCACCACAAAAATGTGTGCACCTTTACTATGTACAAGAACATATTTTATCCAGGAGAAGTTATGTTCACAATCTCTAGTGTGAGTTCCTCATTAAATTTATAATATCCACAAAGTATTAGCATCCATTGTACCATAGATCCCTAACAATTGATAGAACTAACCCAACAATTTCTGAACATTATAAAATCTTTAAGAAATGAAAAATAATGATTGAACCAAAATGCAAATACCAAAAGGCAGAAATTGCGAACTTACCTTATGAAAAAATAGTGACGTTGCCCCATGAAACCCAAGAGGCAAAACCTACGAATTGCTACCATGTTTGGACAGAACGCCTTTTGAAGTCAATCACCAAAGCTCTGTCTCTACCACAACCAAAAACCACACACAAAAAAACTATCAAACCCACAAATGCATAGAAGGAAGAGAATGTTATCAAACCCGCAAAAATTGAGTTGTAGAGAGATGCTAGCAAACCCACACATGTAGAGAAGGAAGAGAGTGCTATCAAACCACATACCTAAAATGCCAAAGGGTTTATGAAAAATTGGACACTGGCAAAGGAGAGGAAAAGGTTTGTGTTCTCTTCGTTCCTTAGCTTACTGACAGTGTGCTCAACAAACCCATAGAGGAACAGCGAGCTAGGGTTGAGGTTGTGCTTTGAGCAAAACCTTAAGGGTGAGCGAAGAGAGAAGAGAATGATGGTGTTGTGAAGAGAGAATCAGAGGGGTTTATAGGTTCCTGCTTGAACGAAGAATAAGAGAATGTGTTTATGGGTAATAAGAGTGAAGCGAAGAGCAGTATGCCATTTTGGGTAAAGCAAAGAGAACGATTGAGGAGGGGGACAATGAATGAATTGAAGATTGAGAGCAAGTGAGCTAGGATATTCAATTCTCTAAGGAGATGAGTGAAGGGAAGCGGGAAATAAGGGGGTTTTAGGGTATGGTCAATGTAGGGTCGCACGACAAAGGAAAAGTGAGATATCAGAAGATAAAAAATTTAGCTTAAAAATTAAAAAGTAAATAAGGGTGATTTTAATAGACAGGCTTGTTGTATTTTACATGAAAATTATGACAGTTTTAAAAAATGGCAGTTGTAAATGCCACCTTTAGATGTAAATTATAGCAGTTTTAAAAGTTCCTTAATATACTGTAAAAAATGGCAGTTTTAAAGAACTACCATTTTTTTCTCATTTTTTTGTAATGTGTCTACAATCTTTCTATCATGTGTAACTTATTGTTCACAAAATTTAGTTGAATTTATTTACTATTCCCCTCCTATGAGCTATACCTCCCTTTTAACATTAGTCATTTATTCATGAACCAAAAATTTAAGACATGTAATTCTTTAACACTAGTACTTGAATCATGTTTTTTCATTTGTTAATATTTAACTTTTTTCTTATAATGTGCCCATGCATTTTAATTATAGTATATTACATATGATGAACTCTAAATATATTTAATATTTTACTCATATAATTACTTATTTAAGGTTGTTAAACCACATGTTACAAGAGGTGATATTATTGATCAAACTGACTTTGATATATCTTCTTTGTTCCAAAGGAATAAACTTGCTTTTAGGTGCAACTAGAACACAATATGACAAGAAAAAGACAGTGTGCGTTACTTCAAAGCTCAAAAATATATATGTTTGAAAATCTTCTAATACTCATTGTTTATATAAATAGTCATAAATTTTGTAACTTTTATATAGGAATTGATGACTTTATTGTAACTACAAAAGTTCATACAATTTTAAGGAAACACTTGATCATCAAACATACGACCCATTAGTTGCATCCTTGTGCTATATATTTTACTATATTAGACATAGAATTTAAATATAAACAATCAAATGGATTTATTTATAAGTAACCATAAATAACATAAATATAACAAAAAAAAAAATGCACATGGATAACCACATTTTACTTTCACACTTTTAAATATTGAAAATCATTTGCTTTAGTGTTTGAACACTATAATGACACTATATTCCATATGTATTGCTAATACATGGTGCAATCTATACAATGGAACAAGGGATGAACAAAGTAAATATGAGCTTTATGATCTTTGTGATGTTGCCCATTTAGGGAGAACAACTAACTAATAATTGAATGTGACTAACCACTGATTGGAATCATGGATTCCAATCGTGAAAGTTCTTATAATTTTGTGAAGATGTTTGTTCATCATACTCTTGACCCATTCTTTGCATCCTCATGATATATATATTACTATATTTAACTCAGAATTTAAACATTAGCAATCAATTGAATTGGTTTAGAAGTAACCATGATTAACATAGATATAACCAAAAATATATAACCACATTTTACTTCTATGGTTTCCACTACTTAAAGTACTTTGGTTAAATGTTTAAGCACCATGATGACACTTTATTTCATGTGCAATCTTTATGCATAGTTCACTCTACATAAAGGGAAAAATACAATTCAAAATAAATCTTAACATTAGGAATGTTGTAACATTACCCATTTATGAAGTAAAGTTAACCAACAAATTAGATGTTATTATTTGTTTATAAACATTAGTTATCATATTGTTTATAATACCACATGATAATTATTTGTTGAAACCCATATGATTCAGTATTCAAGTACTATCATGACACCTTATTCTATTTTTAGTGTTAACACACAATGCACTTCATACTAAGGGACAAATATATTCCAAAGTAAATCAAAACTTCAGAATTTTTATGACATTACCTATTTATGGAGAACAGTTAACCAATAAATTAAATGTCATTAACCATTGATTACAGTCATGGGTTCTAACTATGGAAATTCTCATACTTCTAATAATACACATAATCATCACACTCTTAACCCATTCCATGCATTTGTGTATTCCATATCTTGTTGTATTAAACTTCAACTTTAAATTTGATATATTAGTTGGGTGTGTTTCAAAGTTTATCTAACATATATATAACCCAATATATGAACAAAGTTAACCATATTTTAACTTGTTAAAAGCCCTATGATTCAATGTTTGAGAATCATTATAACACTTTATTTCATGTATACTCTTAACTCATAGTGTAATTCATACAAATGGACAAGAACCACCCAATATAATTCCAAATTTCAAGATGTATATGTTGTTATCCATTTATATAGCACAATTAACCGATAATCAGATGTGAACTAACCATCTAATTACAGTTATGATTTTCAAATATTATTATAATTCAAAGGATACACTCATTTATCACAAATTTGACCCATTTTCTCCTCTTTGAGGTACATTTGTTACAATATTAGAATTAGAATTTAAATATAGGTAATCGAATAGATTGATTTTATAAGTTATACTTAATCATTTGCTAGACAAAGTAACCACAATTGTAGATGGAAATAACCACAAATAAATGACAACCATTTCTAATTGTTGGAAATTCTTTCAGTTATGAAAACATTATTCATCCCTTTTGTTCATTCATATCCTTGTGGCATAAGTATTACTCAATCATTTCATATGATCATATTTATTTACATTTAACCACTTGTCAGACATAATTAACCACAATGAAAAATGTCAATAACCATATAAAAAGGTCGCATTTTCTAAGTGCAAGTTGATTTACCTGTTAAAACCTACCATATCAAGACATTATTCATGCCTTTAGTCCTTTCATCTGTTGGAACCAAAGACATATGAAGCGTCTAGTCCCTCAAGTTTTGAAGATAACAATAACTTATTAAATTTTAAGTTTCTATTGCAAAAGCATCCAACATATTTATATCTAGTGTCCAATGCGCTAGGTTGTAGCAAGCATCCATTAAGATCTTGTATGAGGTTTGTCCAGGTGTAAAATTCTTCCAATGACTAAGTTTTAAAACTTGCTTTAACTTTGCGTATTCACAAATACACTACGACTAATGTTTTACCTCTTAGAATGATCTAATGTTCAAATGTCTGAGCATTAAATGAAAATCAGATATGTGTTGGTGTATAAGCGTAGTGTTATAAAAAAGGAAGTCAACCTACTAAATTGGTAAACCAAATAAAGAATGTTTAGAAAAGCAGCTCTTTAACACAGTACTGAACCTTCCATTTTAGTGCAAGAACAAAAGTTACTTTTCTGACTCTACTGTAAACTCGATATACACACATACATTCCTATCTTGAAGACTGAAGTTGGAAATTTCAACGGCTATTTTCTAAAGGATATATATATCAACTCAGAAGAGAAGAAAGAAGAGTGAACTATGACAAGCCTTAAGCTTGCTAGATGACTCTGAAAAACCTTCAAATTCTTTGTAGAAAAATTCTTGCATTACTATCAAATTTTCATATCCTCACATTGTGAGTTAATTTGTCCTAACAATTGTTTTACGTTGTGAGAGCCTGGAGAGGTTTAGTAATTAAAGAATACTTGGGTGGTTAAGCAATCTGGGTAGGTTGCTTTGTAAAGCCTGAAGAGGTGGAGAACAATACTTGTTTGTAACCAAAGGTTGGTTAGTAAAAAACCTTCAAGACCAAGGGACTAGACGTAGCTCAAGTTGAGTAAACTAGTATAAAATCCTTTGTGTACTTTTTCTTCTCTTATCCATATATACGCCTAAACTATTTGTTTCTTTAACTCATTTTTAAATTGGTTAAAAATGTTTTTGAAAGCACAATTCAACCTCCCCTTCTTGTGCTTTCCTCGTTGTTTCATCATCTCCATATACGTTACAAGTATTGATCCATTACACACAAGAACCACTTGGTAAACAAAGTTAACAACAATAACACATGCGAATAATCACATAAAATGGCTATTACTTTTAAGTGGTTCAATTGTGAAAACCTACCATATCAAAACACTTTTCACACCTACCACATCATTACACTTGTTACACGTTTGATCTCTATCTCTTTATAGTACAAATACCAATTTATGACAACAAACATTCAAATTAATTTACAATTAACCACTTGCGATAAAGAGATAACCAAAATAATAATAACCACGTTAAATGATCATCGCTTTGAATTGTCATTGTTTGAGTTGTGAAAACCTAGCATACCATGATACATTTTATACTTTTGATCACTCCATCGCCTAATGTCACAAATATAGATTCATCATTATATACAATCACATTCGTTGACACTTAACCACGTGTGAAACACAATTAACCATAAACATACTTGTAAATAGCCATATAAAATGGTCATTGTTTCCCATGGTGGTTGTTTTACTTGTGAAAACATAGCACATGAATACATCATTGACCCAAGTCCCTATATCTATATGGTTTTATAGTTAACCATTTGTGAGGAACATTTAACCATATGAGTACATGCAGATAACCACATAAAAAGCCTCATCAATTCAAACTATAGCTCAGCTATGAAAAACTACCGTGATGACTCACTTAATACTTTTATCTCCTAATGCCACAAGCATAGGTTTATCATTGTATACAATCACATTAATTGATACTTAACCACATGTGAAACATAATTAACCATAAATGAACTTATGAATAACCACATAAAATGGTAAGGATAAACACAAGGAATGATATTACTAAAATAATATATATTTCTTAAATGTGCCTTATGAAACATTGTTACATCATTGTCAACCATTATAAGTAATTTTACAAAATCGATTGAATGCAAATGAGATAGTTGATGAGACCAATAATTGTTTGATAACTCATCAACATTTTTGTTGGCATCTACAATTGTTAATTGTTTAAAAAATAGGAATAAATTATCAACGTTGTTGTGCTTCATACTTGCACATGTAGTTAAAGTTTCACATTCACATTGATCTAATAGTTACAACAACTCACTTAACTAAACCTAAAAAAAATAAAATGAGAAAACTCGCTTTATTTCAACTCATAGTTGAATTTTCATTTTGGTGTATGCATAAACAAGTGGAAGATATTGTTCACAAGCTTTTCGCCGCTAGATAACTCTAAAGTTAGCTCCACTTGCAATTTGTTACCACTTATTTGACTTATGGGTGCCTCGATGAAATCCTGCATAATATTGCATAGAAAAAGTTAGACCCAATAAAATAGATCATGGCATTTTATTAACACCAATATCAATCAATTAATCTAAAATTCTAACAACATTAACCTAACACCTACATCAGAACATACATTTGAGTAAACTCTTACGACTCAACCATATATCATTCACAAAGAAGTTTTGCAAACTCTAAGTCAATGTTTGGATTTCACCAACAACTTTCAAATACACAAAAAACTTAATTCCCGTGTCATGGAATGACTTGCCTCCATTCCAACTCTCAAAAGAAGTCATTGTTGTTTTTGAAAGGTATAATATCTAGAGAGAGAAAAAAGATGAAATATTTTTTCAAATGTTAGTTCACAAACATTGCGTACAGAGTTTTTTTCGCTAGTCTCAAATGGCAAGATGGAAGGGGCCTCCATTGTGTGAGGTCGATAGAGGGAAAGAACAATTTTCAACTATTGATGTGTGGTTGAGGAAGAGGCCATTACATCCTTAAGAAAACTCAAAAATTCTGGAGAATGGCCATAGGTGTTTTGTGAGACAATGGGTTTAGGTATTTTGCGAGAAAAATTTCATCAAATTTTGATTTTTCTTAAGCATTTGCTAGGTGGGTAAATTTTTTTGCTGACTCAAAAGAAAAAATTCCACTTGGGACAGGCGGTGGTTAGGTGGGCATTCTAGTGGTACGATAATCAAGA
Organism: Spatholobus suberectus; assembly: GCA_004329165.1. NCBI lineage: Eukaryota > Viridiplantae > Streptophyta > Magnoliopsida > Fabales > Fabaceae > Spatholobus > Spatholobus suberectus. The sequence continues at coordinate 75,119,212 of CM014730.1, read as the reverse complement.
CTAAAAGGAAAAATTAAACCACAAATGGCGTAGGCGTGCCTCTATGTCTATTTTTCCCCTTTTTTTTGTAGCTTATATTATTTGCTTCCCCCACACCCCCCTCAATGTATCTTTTTTTCTTTTTGAAGGTCCCCCCATGTAGTTAAACATACCAATATCTCAACCAGTCATACTTTAAAAATAATAGGGATATCTATTCATAATATATACTCCCTCTATTTATAATATAATATATACTCCCTCCTTTCTTTTTTAAGTGTCGTTTAAGGTTTCTATACACAAACCAAGAAATGCAATAAATTTTCTTGTTTTTCATGAAATAATTTTGAACTTTCCTATTGGATCCTTTCTTATTTTTACTTTACAGTAAATGCATATCAGTTGTAAATGTGTAAATTAATTAAAAATTAGGTGAAAAGTAAGAATATAATTGACAAAGAAATAATTAATGTTATTTCGAACTTTAAAAATGACGGATAAATAGAAACAAAAACTTTTTAAAAACCCACATGTAAAAAGGAACAAAGGGAGTATCTATTTATAATATATAAAGTCTGAGCTGTGAAATATAGTGCTTCCACGTTAATCCTGTATTATTCGCCACATCACATATTTTGTTGATGTACCATTGCCTTCTAAATTCTATTACAATTAGAAGACAAACATTAATACAAAATAGGGCCTTCTATATTTTACCCGTCAGGCATATCAACTATAAAATTCCCCTGCCTATCCCCTTGATGACATCTGTTGCAAAGCACTACCCACCCTCATGGCTGCTTTACAATTATTACCATGAACTAACCATGTTTGGTGGATTATGCAATCCACCCCTTCTCATTGCACAATCATTACCACGAACCAACCATGTTTGGTGGGTTACGCAATCCACCCCTTCTTATTATTGAAGATGATGGTAAAGCTCATACCAACATCAACCCTTTAGCATTACTCTATAATATTTTTGCTGATGTAGTTTTCTACCGAAATTTCAAGGATTTGAGAAACTCTAAGTTGTATTTCATCATGTCACCAATGAAGTGAGTATATTGATAAGATTCTCTTCCACTTTTTATCTAGATCTTTCTCATAACCCTTTTTCGCTTTTCAAGTAACCATATTTCACCATCAACAAGGATGAACTGTTAGAAATGGAGGTATATTTATCAATTCCCTCCCCCCCCTCCCCCCTCCCACCTTTTCTTACTATATCTTCTATGATTTTTCATGTTGTTCTCAATTCTACACATTAGTGCCTGGTAATGTCTTTATGTATAGAAGATCAATAATATCTTTGATTAAATTATAAGTTTAAAAGTATACATTATTATGATTCATTTGTATACTTTTAGGTTTCAAAAGTATATGAATCAAAACCATAACCTACTATCCCATTTTATATCAAATAATTATAACAACCCACTGTCGCTACGTCGACCCGCACTACTCATTTTAGGAAAATCTTATAAGTAAAGTTTATTCTGAAAATGTAAGATTGTTTGTGGCCCCCCCCCCCCCCCCCCCCCCCCCCCTTTTCAAGAAGCTAATTGACTATACCATTCAACTAGTACAAATCAGACTGTCTTCACATCATACTACAAAAAGAACAAAGACGTGTGTGAACCAAATTATTAATTTCAACATATAATTCTTTACATCATCCTAGAAAGAGAAATACAAAATGCACTCTCTATAGCTAGCCACACTATACAACCTAACTGAAAGGCATCAATCATGAATCAAAGAAACAGGTGCCAAAACGAAGTTTGTCATAACTTGTCGTGTACGAGCGAGCACCTCCACCATCATCCATAAACTACTGAGCACACAAAGCTTCATGCCTCTGTTCCCATGCCATCAATGTGATCATCACAGTCAAACAACACAACACAACACAACACAACACCACCACCAACAACAACAAAGCAAGGGTAAGCTTACATAAAGCAACTTATTTCATAAAGAACAGCAATATGATTAATAAATAATCCACGTCTACATTCATATAAAAAGAAAGACAACATGGTGAAAACATCAAGGTACATTCATCAAGGAGAATTTCACCTAGCATATCACCACTTATACTACAATGCCCTATAGCCAACATTTACAACATTCATAACTACTTCAACAACACTATATAACTCAATTTGACACCACACATGAATAATAACCAACAACACATTGATAATGCTTGCATGCATTCAAATACCCTTGATGTTTGAGATACGACAACTTCGTACCCGCCATCTCAACTATGGCCTACCTCAGTCTCATGCAATCATTAACAACAAATTTCAACATCCATGTGGGCTTAATTCAGCACCACACATAGCCAACAACATCTCAACAATACCAATTCATACATGATATGCAATGTATACAACAATTGCTCCATGAAGACTCAACTGTCGAGGGATCAAGCAGATTATTCCTTATTCGTGGTAAACAACAAAATTCATTATAGGCCAAGGTGGTACGTGCCAAAAACCATTTGGGAAATATCTGACATTGATCTGCGAAAATGATATAGCGACTTGTCAGGATAGTTAAACATCGGTGTTGGCTTTATCGCGACACAGGATTTGTAGTAACCCTGGTCTACATATGGGGTTCACCCGTTTGTCTATCCCCAAGGAAATCCATCCTCTACTAACCTGTCACACACTAGGTATGGGGTCCCACTTGGACTAGCCAACATACTTATGTGTGTCCTCTTAGGTACAACGTAGCTAAAGCTGCAAAATCACAACAACCACAATCCATAGTTCAAGTCTAAGTTTTTATCAACTTTTCATCATCGATTCTATAACATCAATCATGCAACAGTAACAACCATCATACCAACATCAACAATCAAATCCAATTATCAACCAGACATTCATTAGCAACACCATGTGGGCTCAATTCAACACCACACATGGCTAACACCAACTTAACAGCACCATGGAGGCTCAATTCAGCACCATGTATGGCCAACAAGTAAGGCCCCGTCCAAGCAGTTTATACCCCATTGAAATATCAAAACAATTTCCCTTACAACAAATAGAAGTCCTATCTAAGCAACCTTCCACTTCAACCACATACTCAACAACTTATAGCAGGTTCACACTAAGAATCCTCTTCAAAGCAATTTAAAACACAAATATGTCTCAACTGAGACAATAAATTGCCTAACCAACTCACTCAGTGATCTATATATTCGCTCAGCGAAGGCCTTCCTCATAGAGGGTCTACTTTCCTCCATGAAGGTTCTAGCTTAACGACCATAAGTCCTGTTAAGCGAATACCCACTCTAGAGAGGACCCTTTTTGTCTCTAGAGACTCTCGCTTAGCGATAACCGAGATTGCTCAACAAATCCGTTCCAAGGACTTTCATAAATTTTCTAAAACATCATTCGCTTAGTGAACATCATCCTAGCTCAACGAAATCACCACCTTAGAGAATAACCAAAGCCTTAAAATGTTCCTCTCGCTAAGTGAACACATTACTTGCTCAGCGAAAGGCCTGCCACAGAGAACACCAACTTTTCGAGACATAAAATTGCTCAACAAGTCTATTCCTCGCCTAGCGAACCACTTTTAGGCATTCTAGAATGCCCATACTCACTCAGCGAACAACCTTATGGAAAATTTCCAGATTTCCATGAATGCTCACTCAGCAAACTGAACATCACTTGGTAGATTTCTTCCTTTCCCCAATTACAACAACAGACTTAAGAACACTTGCTCAACGACATCAAAAGTCGCTCAACATAGTTCAAACCCGAAAGCCTTGCTCTACTCCTAGGGGCATTCTCGCTTAGTGAGAGCCCTCGTTTCGCTCAACGACTACAAGGTAACAAAACCAAAGACTCTCGTCAAAAAACCCAAAATCCAAACTTTACTCCTACCCATACTCTAAACTAGTCCCACAGAGGTCAAGCAACATCATCCAACATTTCACAACGTCATATTCAACGGGATTTACAACCATTACAAACATTTTAACAACAATCATCACATTCATCAACAAACCCATTTTCAACAATAATCTAACAAACTCATTTAATTTCGTTTTTTAGCACAAACAAGGCAATATTCACACACAACTACGTTCATATATACATCAATGATTTAGCAAGTGTAAGCTTCCCTTACCTCTTGGAGCTTCCAAAGTTCAAATTTGTGGAAGAGGAGAATGAAGAAAGGAGAACTCTAGAGCCAAACCTTGTGGAGGAAACTCAACAACAATCTTCACCACTCTCACACCACCCAGAAAACAAGATTTATCTTGAAAATCTTGCTTAGTGCTTGGAGAACTTTGAGGAAAGGATAAAGAGTATTATGACAAATGAGGGAGGGAGGAGTGTTTGAGTCTTAAAAATGGCTCATGGGCCTTATGAGGGACCTGGGGCTCACTAAGGCCCACTATCACTCTCCAACCTTCTAAAGTCCAAAACTGGCCCAACATTAGTAGTCACTCATCCAAAACCAAATACAGGCACCATCAACAAAGGTGTTTGGCTCCAATAACATTTCTCTCGATCCCCACAATTCTGACCGAAATTCCAAGGCAACACAACATAAGCAAATAAATGCACAACAACATATTATTAATTACATTTTTAATTGCATGAATTAAATTTAATTCCCACTTTCAATTATTAAATCACTAAATCATGTATTAGGAAAAACACATGTGTTACAATAATGGCTATGTGTAATTTTAGATTGACATAACCTGTTCAATTTTCTTGTGTGTGTATGTGTGAAGATTGGTACTTTACTGATAACATTTTTTAATCATATGATTTTATCTTTAATTATGATTTTAAAGAGAAAATTAAAACAATACATCCATTAATTAGATAATTGTATTGATTAGCAGTAAATGGCAATTCTTCTTTGTTCCAGGCCATATTTGTGTCCTTGTTGATCGAGATTGATGTGAGGAGTTTGATCCTACTGCGATATATCCACCTTTACTGATGATAAACTTATTTTGTAATCATAATTTTTTTAGATGCAATATGTGAGAGAGGGAACTCAGTAGAGATGTTTTTCATTTTGAAGTTGGAGACACTTGCATAAAAACACACACACCCTTCTCTAACATATGCTCATATGTGAAAAAGGGAAAAGGACATACCTAAAATTAAGCATCAAATAGGCCCATATGGCCTAACCATATCCTACTATCTTACTACATTAGGTTAGCGTTTTCTTATAATTTTTGGACATTTCATATATCTATTATCTATTTGTAATATATAAAACTTGAAGTGCAAGATGTGGAATTCACACATCAGCATGTGTATTCACTATTATCAAGCATGATCCTTCTCTATTATAAAACCACATCATTCTTACCTCCTGTCATAATTCTTACATTAATGTTTCTTTTATTAAAACGTTTCTATTTTTACACGTCTAATTGTAATTATTCATAAATGAGTAAATTAATATTAAATTTTGGTTTTTACACCTCCTAAATAAGTGTAATATTTATTCATAAATGAGTGAAAAGGATACTAAATTTCAAAAAGATAAAGAAATGGAGATTTTATCAGTCTTTTATACTGTACATAATATCATATGTATATTATTAAGGATATTTTCTTCTTGTTATTAACTGTACCAATTCTTTTCACATGTCTATTTTTTTTTTTTTATCAAACTTACTAATTGTAGTATTAAAAAACCTTAACATACGTGCAGCGGGTGTATATTTAGTTTAGTTTAATTAGCATAAAAATACCCATGTCCACTTTAAATCTTCCAATTTTAGAGGAGAACCAAAATTGATAGAGCAAGAATTTTGCTCCAGTCCATTCTCCTTTCCTCCCCTTCAAATTTTAAATCAAATAAAAAGATTATAAAAATCTCCTCCCTTCCTTTCATATTCCTCCAACCATTGTATAAAAGGAGCATGGTTTCTTTCTTTTTAAATATATACATTTTTAATGCTTTGGTCAATGTAGGGCACACGCCTAGGAGGAAATTTTCCTATTAGCAAATGGGTTGACAGATAAGATCAATAATTGCTCGCATATTACATTGCCTAAATGAGAATTGCTTTACGAGACTTGCTCAATTTGACTGGTGTTTGGTTGGAGCTAACAGGAGACGCACGTCAGGACGCAAGCTATACATTGTACGTAGCCTCTGCATAAATTCACAAATTAACATGAAAATATTCAGAGACTCGCATGCTACCAAACACACTATATGTATGATAATGGAAAGTAAAATTTAGAAAACACTATAACTCGACCAATTTCCATGGAATTAGACCATTTCTAAGGGTTAGTGGTTACTAAATTAATTCTCAATTTCCATCATTATATATGTTGTGAAGTGAGACAAATGCAGTGGAAGAGGTCAAACGTAATTAACCATGAAAATTGGAAATCTTTCGTAAATCATTAACACATATTTTAGTCTATTATTGGTCTCTTAACAGTAATGAAATATTAATGCTATGAAAAGTCTCTGGATACTAGTCTATATGATGGTGATATGTTGGTCTATGTATTATTACTTTGAAAGGAATTTCTTATTTGTATATAAATATGTGACTTAAGTTGATTTATTGTTTCTGGTTAGAGTTATTTCTAGTCTGGTTGACTGACCTTGACTCTTTTCTTTTCTTTTTTTATGGCCCTGGCTGTTGTTTCTATGGGGAGTGGAAGGTGAGAATTTCTTCTCATGTTACGTGAATCATTGACGCAGTTGGGTTCTGAATCAATCCTGATCATCTCAGGGTGTCAGTCTCACGTAGTTTGGAATTAGAGAAGTGAGCAACTGAAAGGAAAGGAAACTAAAGAAAATTGGAAAAGAAAGAGCAAATATTATCCTTTGCTTGGATGACAGGGATTTCTACTAGGAAAATGTTTTTTTGACTACAAAATGAAATAAAAAAATTGTTTCCTTTAATTTTGAGGTGCGTATATAAGTATATATTAAAAAGATAAAAAGTAAGAAATAAGATAATTGTGTATGGCATAGGTTAAATTATATTTTTGGGCCCACTATTATTAAAAGGTTCAATTGATCGCGCAATTTTTAAAATCGATGCAATGTTGTTTGTTTCTTCAAATTGGAGTTGACGCTGCTAGGTTTAAGGATTAGTGACGATTTTAAACTGTCGCTAATTAGTGGAGGTTTTACACTACCACTATTTAATTTTAATTTATTAAAGTTTAAAAACTTATAGAAGTTATGAAATAGTGATAGGTAAAAACCACCATTAATTAACGACGGTTTTAAACCGTTGCTAATTGTAAACCTACTGGCGTTAGTTTCAATTGATGAAAAGAGTAACATTGCATCGATTTTGAAATTTGAGAGACCAAATTGAACATTTTAAATATATACTAATTTATATTATTATATTTTTATAGTTATTAATATTAATTTTAATATAATAGTTTATATAATTTTATATATTTAATTTTGTAGTAGTAAATATACATGCACTTTTAATCTCCCCTTTAAGTTATATATAATATAATTTTTATTTATATATCAAATAAGTCATTAACTTAATAGTTTAGTATTGTTGATGAACTTCAAGGTTGGGGTTTGATTTCTACCTTCAACACCTTTATTAATTGTTTTCTTATTTTTATATACTACCTCACTCGGACTTGATTGCAAATAAGATATTTAATTACAAACTTTTTAAACTATAAGGACATTTTTAAAGTGATTTTAACTGTAGGGACTTAATTAAATACTCTATAAAACATAGGAACCTACAAATTAATTTAACCTTATATTTTTTATTGGAATTCTCAATTAAGTTTATAGTTTTAAAATTACCACTATGTTCCGTTGTTTAAAATAAAAGAAAAGATACGAGGTCTCTTTTTAACACGTATATCCACAATAAGATTATTAGATTTATACTATTTCACTCATGTTTTCTAGGTTCATTTTTTCTCTCTATCTCTCAATTGGATTATTCACGTTATTTCGAGTTTCACTTTTTCTTCCTCTATCGTTCTAACTCTAAAAATAAAAAATAAAAAAGTGTAGAAGTAAAATTTCTCAAATAATATATATGGTTTATATAGCCTAATCTACGTGAAAATAATAACTCTCTATATAAAATAGCTTATCCATTATTAATATTGTAGCTAATTCACATGACTATCTTTGACTTGGAGTTTAAATTTTATTTTATTATAATTGTGTTTGGCAAGTCATTAAAAATGAGTTAATTTCAGCACATTGTTCGTATATTTTTTTTTACAATTAATCAGTTAAAAATCACTCTACATATGACATTAAGTGTGTGTGTGTGTGTGTGTTTGGTATTGGCATTAAGTGTGTATTTGATTGGGTGTTTATAAAATTGATTTTGAGTGAAATTGATTTTGAATGATTCAACATGAATCCTAAGTAATCCTTACAAAAGTTGGCAGTCTTATCATACATGTCAATCCATGATTGGATGACAATGTAAACAAATATTTACAATTTAGTACATTCTAATTAAATCCTAAAGAATTTAACATTTTTGTTAGGTTTTTTTTTATTTATACATTACTATTAGATAGTAGATATATATATACAAGTAGAAAAATTAAAATTAGTGACAAAACAATCCATATGTAATTTTAAAAATTCGTTGCTAAAATTTAGTGACCCCAAATTAGCGAGAAAATCAATTTTTAATCATTAAATTTGGTCACTAATCGATTGATTTTTAGTAATAGTCTGCCACTAGCTCATTTTCATAGAACTTACCCTTTGTAGGTTAATGGTTGTTAAATGGTTCTTATTTCATATATTCAAAAGTATATATCACATTAATTTTGATATCACTGAATGTGGTATCAAATAATTTTACATTAATATAAAATTTTGCAAATATAATTTATATATAGGAATTAAATAACACCCTTTAATAAAATGACACCTTTAATAATAAGTAAAATTTATCAATTCAACTATTAAATCGTATGATATTTCACATAATTATGTATATAAATTTTTACTTAATTTATACATTCATAGATATCCATTTATTTATATTTTAAATAACAAATTATATGTTAAAATAACATAGAACAATGATGCATGAATTAAGCTTTTAATTGTGTAAAATTTAGTAGAGTTGATCTTCTTTATGAGAATTTTAAATTTAACAATTGCATTGATATTTTTTTTTTTTTGCTAAAAGTTATTAAAAGTGTTATTTTCCTAAACTTGTATATTATTTTGATCATTCTTAATTATCTTTATTTTATCCAAATTATTTTTTGACTCTTAATTTCAAATTATTCATTCCTTCTCATTGTCAAATGTCAACTCAAATTACTTTTTTTTTTTTGATAATTAACTATCAAATTGCTCCTCTCACAATTATTTATAGATATTTATTTTATTATTATAAAGTATATGGCTGTTTCATTAAAATTAAAAGCCATTTACCAATCTGACCTTTCTCAATAGTTCAATCAATTAGAAAAAACATTTATACTTCAATAGTGAAACAGAAACTAATATATAGTTATCAACTTAGGTAATATTGTGCTATATATAACTAAAAGATGAAATTAAACAAAGAAATATTAATAATATACAAGGTATCAGTTTCATAATATTAATTCTTATTTTATTTTGAAGAAATAAAGAGAGAACATAAAAGGAAAAAAACTGATGAAAGTGCTAAGATATATGACATTATTAAGCTAGAAATTAGATAAAATTAATTAAAAATAACCTTTATAGATTCGTGTTGAGTTTAAAATACAAATAGTAATATATTATGAAATAATTAATTGTATCTTAATTTTATTAAAAGTACTAATTATTTATAAATAAAGATTTGACCCGCTCAGTGCGGTAAAGATATCTAGTTGTTTATATATAATGAAGCATACCTAGTGCAGTTTGAAAAGGTCAAATATAATCCTGAAAATTGAGAACTTTTAGTAACTACAAACCGCTCTTTAGCATTTATAAAATAAACTGTTAATATTACGAAAAGTCTCCGAGTGGAGAGTGTCTACCAATGTAACATTTCTGCATTCGTCACTAAAACAGCAATATCTTACTATACTGTTTATTATTTTAAAAAGAATTTTGTAGAAGTGCTTTAGTGTTACTGGTAAAAGTCATTGCTAGTCAAACTATCTGCCTCCACTCACCACACACACACAAAAGAAAGAGGACATTGCTAGAGTGCTTGACCACTTACCACTACTACATTTTATTGGCAAATGTTTGTTTCGGCGATAGAATGGTAAGAAATTCCTTGTTCTATCTGTACCACTGCGCACCAGTTGATATTGCTGCACCAATGGGTCGTTTTCCTGGGCTAATTAAAAGCAACTTGGATTCCTTACTCCAGGGAATCGGTCTTACATAGTTTGAGTTTGAGTATGAGGGTGTGAGAGGAATAAAATTGGATAGAGAATGTGTGGATAAGAAAGTATCTGTAATGGTGATTAAATAAATGCAAATATCTTTGATTTTAGAGTTTAATTAATTTGATTTTATATTTATGTAATTCTTTACATTATTATTTAATTATGCATTAACAAGTGGTTTAATTAATATTTTAGACTTAAATATGTTTTAAGTCCTTGCAAATATGGTTCTATTTGGCTTTAGTCCTTGCAAAATATTTTGTTATTTTTAGATCCTGACATCTTTTAGTGTTCTTTTTTAGTCCTTAACATAATTACAGTTAATTTAGTGCTGACATAATTAATAAAATGAAGAATATTAATTAAGATAATTAAAGTAATGAAGAATATTTTAAATTAAGATAATTAGATTATTTTTAGGTATGTAATTCAATTAAGTAATGTGTTTATTATTTTATATATAAACAAGACAATTACATATAATTTAATTTATAATTTATTTTCATTTTAAATATATTATGAATAGTGATTGTATTGCCTTTTAATAATGTTCTTACTTTCAATTTAGTAATTTACTTTTAACGTTGTATTTTTTTAAAGTACAATGTTAAAAATTATTAATTTATTTTTAACATTTTACTGAATAAATTATAAAAGTAAAATATTAAAAGTACAATGTTAAAAATCACTTTAAAAATAAAAATAAAATGTTACAAAATAATTTTAAAAATAACTTAAATAATTTATTTTTAAAAGTACTGTTCATAATATTTTAAAAATTAAAATAATTATATATAATTACCTTATTTATATAAATAATAAATAATTACTTAATCGAATTACATACCAAA